>JAZBGZ010000022.1:26088-41724 GCA_037414795.1 Stenodera caucasica
TTCCACCGATCATTAATATTTCGAATAAACAAGGAAGTTATTTCGAAATTCAAAAATGGCACAATCTCCAGATTTGTCCAATAACTCGAAAACGACAGCTTCAGTTGAGATTTTCTCACTTCCGGCTTGAAGCCATCGAAATTGGTACATTGCTGTATGATGAAAAAAATTGGCAGTTCTGATCGTCAGATTTGTTTTCACTAAAATCCATCTAGTGAACATATTTAGACAGTCTCTACTGTACTTGCAGAAGTTGAACCTCTATTTCATTTATTCTACCTATAAAAAATCCATTTGACTTATAGATATTTACAAATACATAGTAACGTAGATAATAAGAAGCTTTGTAGACCCATCTAAAACGTCAATTTATTTGTGTATTCGCCAACTTTACTTTCACCCATTTGCACCTTGTATATTTCGACACACCAATTTAGTAGTTAACATAGGAAAATTTTCTTTAACAACAATTATTATTACTGATGCGATAAATGAAAATCGATTTTGCTTATATCGCCAGGAACTTGATGCTGGCTGTGCTTCAATACTAATTAATAGTGGGCCAATTATTATCGTAAAGATATTTGGGTGTTCTCGTATTATATGGTGTTTTGCCATAAAGTAGACTCACATTCTTGATCAAAATAGCGATTGCTTTATATTGTATGTATATAAATATAGGTATGTACGTATGTATATACATTTATACAACATACATATAGTATATGTATATAATGTATATATGTATGTATGTGTGTTAGTTCGAAAGCAAAAGGCGGATTCGGACATTTTACCGGTCTGAGAAATTTCCTTCAAGTTCGACCATTCTTGAACCACACACACACACAACACATTGAGAATTTCTTTGTCCATAGGAGAACACGCAGACAGGAAACATACGGAATTTTAAACTCGCGCCTAAAGAGATTCGATTTTCCGACAAAAGAAATCACCGACTTTCGTACAAAACTATATAGCAAAACAATTCAATCAAAATCAATCTAATACAACCTGAATTAAAAAAAAAAAAAATCTATACTCAACATCGATTTCTGTTCATAAATATTAAATATGTAAAAGAAGTCATCAACTATTTACAATATTTTGAATTGTAAACATTGCTGGTAAACATCAACAACATTCCGGCATTTATTTAATTCGAAATTCTATCGTTTTTCGCTACTTATGATAACGTTCTACCGGTGTAGGCGCGAATTTCGCTATATATTTTTTCGAATAAACGAGAATTATCTGCTATTATCCACGATATTTTGTCTTTTCGATCTCAATCATGTGTATCTTATAAAGTGCAAAATATCAAATATTTTCGTTAATAATATCAGGTTTTTTCACAGCCAGTTTGTCGACTTTTTTTCGTATGTAACTTTAGATGGTGTAAAATTTCTTAAACATAAGCGAATTGTTGAAACATGACTAAAAATGAGATACCTACATGTATTTTCGTTCTATACATATTCATATATGAAGGATAATTCGTGATAAAAAAATAAGTCGATTTATTTGAATTTAGGTATAAGTGTCTGATATTTTAGGCTACCGAAATTTTAATCTTGATGTTATCGTATTACATCTTCATTGAAGTAAAATATAAAACAAAATGATGGTGACACTATAGTGTCAAGTTGGTTAACTTTCCAAATAAGTTCACCGGAATATGAGGGTATCACGTTCCATTCTTTTAATATTTCCATTATTATCAAAATTATTGTTTTAATAGTCAATAAAATGATGGGAAAAAAAAGCGTTGAATATGTCTATTTATTATAAAACACAATACCGTTCATTATTCATAATTTCTCTAAAGTTTTCAACAAATGATTGTCCTGTGCCTAAAGACAAAACTTCTAAAATCATTTTCCAAGTCATTTAGACTAAATACAACAAATCGAACTTTATTTCACTGAACAACACCAGTTCTAAACAATTGATTTCAACAATGAAGAAAGTCCTTGAAAAGGCAGGCGATGTAATTAAAATCAATAAAATAAATTGAATGGATTTTTTCGAAAATTATACCACCAATTGATTCCCACAATTTTTTTGTTAGTTTTCATTAGTATTGTTTCAGTCAAATTTATTGATTATATCAATGTTAATATTATAGTCATTTTTCACTAGATAGAGATAATTTAATTCATTTCGACAATAATAGATCTTTATCGGTATATCATTTGCATCTATATTACTGTTGATCGGTATTTCAACATTGATTATACTAACAAAACTAAAGAATTTTAATTATTTGAGATTTTTTGCTATCAGCGATATCATGTCGTAACATAATTTAACATAAACTTATTGAAATATGACTCGATAATTTCGTAATATTTTCTATTTAAAAACGATTTTTTTTAACAGAGATGAGTAAGAAAATGACTACAACATTTAATATAAGCATAAATACCTAACCTTTTAACATTATTCACTACCAACAATCACCTATCGATAGCTAATAATTTTCTAATAATATTTCACTACATTTATGATTACAACAGAGGCAAGTAACGGATGATCAAAATAGCATATTAAATAACGGTTACGATCAAATCTGACTACAACCAGGTCGATAGATTTCCCAAATTCGTCGATATTGTACGAGAAGATCTGTGTGTGGTTGGAGACCATATTATTGAACGATAAACAAAATTAATTTATTGATCTTGCTGAACGCACACTTGACTCTTTGTCTTATTCGCTACTTATTCGCGACGAGATCGATAAATTAATTGGGTAATTATTTGGATTGGAGGCCTCCAGTTTCGACGACCTTGATGTATATAATCAAAGACAATGTTCTTATTAATTGAATGTAATACTAATATTAATTTCGATCAAATAATCTATGCTTAATTTGATTGATATTGACGTGAAATTCTTTGTGAGTTTTTTAGATTCATGAATTTTGATGAAGGCTCTCAAATCATCGATTCTAAATATTTATGATATTGTAATCGGTAATATGATATGATAGTGTCTAGCGTCAGACAGTCAATTGAAATTTTTCGAAAACCTGCTTGAATAAATAAAGATTGCCTCTTTCGATCAATCAGAATTTTTTTAAAATTTTAATAATGTCACAGCAAAAAAATCATATTTTGTTTATTTGTTTTATTCAAATTTATAATAATAGAATTTTTGTGTGAATTATAATACGATTATCTTGGTTTGATGTCAGTAAAAAAATAATGATATAGATGGTATTTTTTCGTACAACTATTTAGAAAAAAAAGTGCTAACACACAAGACCATTAGGTACAGAAATGGAAAAGATCCTAATACTAAATCGATATTCAATTAACTTCGTTTTAGAATATTCACGTGAATTTTTCGGTATTATATAATACGGTTTGATTCGTTTTTAAAATGTAACTACTCGATTATATCGAATCTGCTAGTCATTAAATAAAAAAATTCGATTTTTGTTCTTACATAATAAAATATTAGGAAAAAATTTTCTCATTGACTAAATTATTAGTTAGTACCATTAAATATGAACAAATTACATGTATTTTTTGTATAAAATATTTATTATAGACTCCATAAAAGTAGATAAGTTTCTGAACAATGAAATATTTAGAAGATTTCCACAGACATCTATAGAATTTTGAGAAAATGTTACACCTTCACATATAAATTTCTTAACACCTATACGTTCAAAGATAAAAGATTCATTTAGATTTCTATTCCTACGAAATATTTATAAGTTTAGAAATTGAAAATTAAACGTACCGTATCTACCCACGTACAATTCAGTTTATTGAAAATATGTCTATCGATTATGACGATTTAACAGTATTCTTCAGTTGAAGAACAAAATTTCAAATTTTAGGAATTTCTGTGAAACCTTGGAATAAAATTATTGATTTAAGTCATGCATCAAAAGCATCAATTAACTGGGAAATTTTTCATTTGACAAATTTTTATAATCCAATTCTGTGCCCGTCAATAAAAATTACCACACACATGAATTATACTTCTGTAATTAGATCCGAGATGTCGATATAATTGTCAATTTGATTGTGCGAGTAACGTGAATCATTTTATACAACAAGCGAGATTTGATTGTTCAATCAAATCAATCGTTACTATCTCTTCTTCATTTCCATCGGTTTTGTACAGCTAGATCTGTGTGTGAATAAAGACTATAAATAGCTAAGAACTAGAAATAATAGGAATTCTCATCTATAATTTCTTATCATTTAAATGGCTTCATCATTTTTCAAATATTCGAATGTCTGTCATGATTATTTTTTTAAAAAAGAGAATATCAGAGGGACGCCATCTATAAGGCATTATAGTGAACTAAAATTCAGTAACTTCAATTTTTGTAACCAATAAATCTAAATGTCGCTCTATATTTTAATTTAAGCTGAATATAATTGGAAATTATAAATGATATTGGTGATTTATTCACCAGTTTTCAATAAAATATCATTTAATATTCTCAAAAAGGTAACTTTAATTATTGATAATATTAAATTGTTTACAATCATGAAAATAATACTTGTAAGGCTACATGGAGTAACAATATCCGGCATTTTTAATTTAGCATTTGTCATTTGTTTACTCTCTATGCCGCACCTAAAACATAAGTTTTATTAAATAACTTACCATTATTTCTGTCTGAAAATAATAATAATCGATTAAAAATACACAACTAATCAAGAAATGTTAATTAATTATAACACTTTTGTAAGTTAATTTGAAGATAACATTATGAATTGATTTAACTGAACATTTTAAACTTCCAGGTTGTATGATTAATTTCCTTGTGATTAAAATTAATTTATATAGTGAGTGTTGTATTGAAAATGGCTGGAACTGATCGTGTATCATTGAATGATGCGTTGTCTAATGTAGATGTATTAGACGAACTACCATTACCCGATGAACAACCATGTATTGAAGCTCAACCATGTTCGGTTGTTTATCAGGCTAATTTCGATACAAATTTTGAGGATCGCAATGGATTTGTTACCGGAATTGCTAAATATATTGAAGAAGCTACAGTTCATGCTAGTTTGGTAATATCAGATTTATTCAACAATAGTGACTTTGAATAAATTATTTTCGTATTTAAGAATGAATTACTAGAAGAAGGACAAGAACATGCTGTCATGCTGTATACGTGGAGATGTTGTTCTAGAGCTATACCACAACCCAAGTCTAATGAACAACCGAATAGGGTCGAGATATATGAAAAAACAGTCGAAGTATTGGCTCCTGAAGTCAATAAATTATTGAATTTTATGTATTTTCAGGTATTGTTTAATATTATTGAGATTAACATTGAATTATTATACGATTTTTTTAGAAAAAAGCTATAGAACGATTTTCCGAAGAAGTAAAAAGACTTTGTCATGCTGAAAAACGTAAAGATTTCGTATCAGAAGCCTATTTATTAACTTTGGGAAAATTTATCAATATGTTTGCTGTATTAGATGAACTGAAAAATATGAAATCAAGTGTTAAAAATGATTATTCGACTTATCGGAGGTATATATTGAGATATTTCGAAAATCTTATGATTATATTCTTTTAAATCCATAGAGCTGCCCAATTTTTAAAAGTAATGTCTGATTCTCAAACATTACAAGAATCTCAAAATCTATCAATGTTTTTGGCAACACAAAATAAAATACGTGATACAGTTAAAGAAAATTTAGAAAAAATACCTGGTTATGAAGAATTATTAGCCGATGTTGTTAATATATGTGTTCATATGTTTGAAGCTAAAATGTATTTAACACCTAGTGAGAAACACATGCTTGTCAAAGTTATGGGTTTTGGCTTATTTTTAATGGACAGTGAATTGTGTAATATTAATAAATTGGATCAGAAGAAGAAATTACGATTAGATCGAATAGATCGAATTTTTAAAGTATTATTTATTTATTATTATTTGAATTTTGTTTTAAATTATGGATTGTAGAATTTAGAAGTTGTTCCATTATTTGGCGATATGCAAATAGCTCCATTCAACTACATAAAAAGGAGCAAACATTTTGATCCAAGTAAATGGCCGTTATCTAGCAGTAATACACCATCACCACAAGCTGATTTAATGGTTCATTTACCTCAAATACGTGATGATCATGTTAAATATATTAGTGAATTAGCACGTTATAGTAATGAAGTAACAACAACATATAAAGAAAGTGGTAGTGATATTGAAAATAAAGAAACCGCTGAATTGGCGTTAAGAGGTTTACAATTATTATCAGAATGGACAACTGTTGTTACAGAATTATATTCATGGAAATTATTACATCCAACTGATCATCATCAAAATAAAGAATGTCCACCAGAAGCTGAAGAATATGAACGTGCAACACGATATAATTATAGTGATGATGAAAAATTTGCATTAATTGAAGTTATAGCTATGATAAAAGGTTTACAAGTGTTAATGGCACGAATGGAAACTGTATTTACCGATGCAATTAGACGTAATATTTATGCTGAATTACAAGATTTTGTACAGTTAATATTGCGTGAACCATTACGGAAAGCTATTAAAAATAAAAAAGATTTAATTAGAAGTATAATTATGTCGGTTAGAGAAACATGCGCCGATTGGCAACGTGGTATTGAACCACTACAAGATCCAGCATTGAAAGGTAAAAAAGATCCAGATAATGGTTTTAATATTAAAGTTCCAAGAAGAAATGTTGGTAAGATTATTAATATTTCCAATTTTTTTTACAAAAAAAGTTATAATGATAAAATTAAAGGACCGTCTTCAACTCAATTATATATGGTACGAACCATGTTAGAATCATTAATTGCTGATAAATCAGGTGGTAAAAGAACTTTGAGAAAAGATATTGATGGGCATTATTTACTACAAATAGATCAATTCCATAAAACATCATTTTATTGGAATTATTTACTAAGTTTTAGTGGTGGGTATTTTCTCATTTTATATTGTTATAAATAATTATTACTTTCTGTTATAGAATCACTACAGCAATGTTGTGATTTATCGCAATTGTGGTACAGAGAGTTTTATCTAGAAATGACAATGGGGCGTCGCATTAATGTAAGTGTTACAATAAATATTAATATTTCAATTATTCTATTTTGTTTTCGTAGAAATGTACCGTAAGACATTTACATAATGAAGAATGTAATGATTTAATAACAATGGAAAAACGTATACAATTTCCAATCGATATGTCAATGCCATGGATATTAACTGATCATATATTGAAAACAAAAGAACCATCAATGATGGAATATGTATTATATCCATTAGATTTATATAATGATAGTGCATTATATGCATTAACAATATTTCGTAAACAATTTTTATATGATGAAGTTGAAGCGGAAGTGAATTTATGTTTTGATCAATTTGTTTATAAATTAAGTGAACAAATATTTGCCTATTATAAACAATTGGCTGCTAGTATATTTCTTGATAAACGTTTTCGTGTTGAATGTGCAGCATTAGGTGCATATTTATTACCATATCCAAGAGCAAATCGTTATGAAACATTATTAAAACAAAGGCATGTACAATTATTGGGTAGATCAATTGATTTAAATAAATTAATAACACAACGTATTAATGCTGATATGCAAAAATCACTTGATTTAGCTATTAGTAAATTTGAAGGTGGCGATATAACTGGCGTCATGGAACTAGAAGGTCTTCTACAAGTAATTTTAATTATATATTTTAATAATAGAATTATTCATATAATTGAATTAAATTTTAGGTTAATCGTTTATGTCATAAATTATTGAGTAAATGGTTGGCTTTAGATGATTTTGATTCAATGTATCGTGAAGCTAATCATAACGTACTTGCCCCATATGGTAGAATCACATTACATGTATTTTGGGAATTGAATTATGATTTTTTACCAAATTATGTATATAATGCTGCAACAAACCGTTTCACTAAATATCGAGGACAAATAACATTTGCTGCAGCTGTACATCGTGATAGACCACCTCAAATGTCCCATCATTATATGTGGGGTAGTAAACAATTGAATTTAGCTTATACAACACAATATGGTCAATATTCAGGTAGATTTTTAGTTTTATTATTATTTACTTGAAATAATTTGTTTTTATTTAAAAAGGCTTTGTTGGACCACAGCATTTTCATACAATGTGTAAATTATTGGGCTATCAAGGTATTGCCGTTGTTATGGAAGAATTATTAAAAATTGTTAAAAGTTTAATACAAGGCAATTTATTACAATTTACAAAAACATTAATGGAAGCTATGCCAAAAATTTGTAAATTACCTAGATATGATTACGGTTCACCAGGTGTATTAGGCTATTATCATGCTAAACTTCAAGATATTGTACAATATCCAGATGCTCGTACAGAATTATTTCATAATTTCCGTGAATTTGGTAATATAATATTATTTTGTTTATTAATGGAGCAAGCATTATCACAAGAAGAAGTATGTGATTTATTACAAGCAGCACCATTCCAAAATATATTACCACGGCCCTATTGTAAAGAAGGCGAAAAACCTGAAGTTAAACAAAAACGTTTAGAAGCTAAATATGCTGCATTACAAATTGTACCAAATATAGAAAAACTTGGTACAGCTAAAGTAATAAGATACACAAAATTTTTTTATAAATTTTTATTAATATTTTAATTATAATTTTTAGCAAGCTATGATCTCTAAAGAAGGTGATTTATTAACTAGAGAACGTTTATGTTGTGGTTTATCAATATTTGAAGTTGTTTTAAATCGTTTGAGAAGTTTTCTAGATGATTCTGTGTGGGTTGGACCACCACCAACAAACGGTGTTATGAATATTGATGAATGCACCGAATTTCATCGTTTATGGTCTGCATTACAATTTGTTTACTGTATACCAGTTAGTGAAAATGAATATACAGTTGAAGAAATGTTTGGTGAAGGTTTACATTGGGCTGGTTGTACAATGATTGTATTACTTGATCAACAACGACGTTTTGAAGCATTAGATTTTTGTTATCATATATTGAGAGTTCAGAGAGTTGATATGAAAGATGAAGTTGTTAAAGGAATTGTAAATTGTTCATATTTTCTCATTTAATACTCAATTATTAATTATTCGATTTTGTAGAGTTTGAAACGTATGGTTGATCGAATTCGACGATTTCAAGTATTGAATTCACAAATATTTGCTATATTGAATAAATTTTTGAAATCTAGCGAAAATGATGAACTGTCAGTAGAACATGTACGGTGTTTTCCACCTCCAGTTCATTCGTCATTGAATCCACAACAACATTATCACGCACCTGAACATTTACGACAATGTTGAAGCGTTCTTATTAATTTATATTTTATAGAAGTTTAAACATTTTATAATCTTTTATATTCATTCATGTATTATTTAGATGTTGTAAATATTAGAATACTTATACACTCTCCACTCATCTTGATATCAAACCTGGTTATAATTATACTTTGAATTTTCATAATAAATTCAAATACTACTGCATAAAATTATTGGGAAATACGTAACCGTTTTGATTATATTACGAAATATGGATTCTATTGGATTGAAGGTATGTTATATAGGTAGATTAATCATATTCCAGATCAGTCAAATCGATTTATTTGAAAAATTTAAAAAATAAACAATTGATCATCGTATACGTTTTCTAATATGGTAAGTACCGAATTGTGCCAATTTTTTTTTATGTACTTTATTATGTTTAGCTAAATGATCAGAACGTGAAAATGCTCTATCACACAATTCACATTTATACGGTTTTATACCTAAATGTGATCGTCGATGTCTAGCCAATTCATCAGATCGTGAAAATCTCCATGTACAATTTTGCCAATTACATATAAATGGTTTTTCACCAGAATGTCGTTTTAAATGTGCTCGCAAATGTGATGGTTTTGAATAAACTTTATCACAATTGATTACTGAACACGCATAATGTTTATCTTCACCCATTTTACGTTCTCTATAACCACCATTCGTTGATGATAATTTCTTATTATTTATGTCAATATTTATATTTTTGGATTTTTTTATATTATCCGTATTAACCGGATTTTCATACAATAATGCACGACGTTTTAAATTTCTTTCATCAGCAATATGCGGAAACATATTAATTAAATTCATTGATGTATCACGTGTTTCTAGATTTAATTGTTTTGATTCAATAACTGATTTATTATTAATATCATTATTTTGATCATCAATTAAACAATCATAAGAGATCAAATCATCATCATCGAATTTCACCCAATTAATTGAAAAATTATCGTCGGTATAAGTTGATTGTTCTTCACCATTATTATTAATGTTGCTATTGTTATTACAGGATAAATTCAAATTTACACCAAGCACAGAATATCCTTCCGGATCTAAATTATTATTTACGTCATAGTTGGATGATAGGAAATTATCCAATTGTTGATTTAAAGATTCATCTGATACAAGAAAATCAGTTAAATACGAATTCGTCCAACTGGTATCGTTTAAATCGAATAAATTCTCTTCTGATGTTGAGTTCACTTGATTTTCATCAAAATTACAGTAAGGTAGTAGAAAATCATCAATTGTTAAATCACTTGAAATTTCGTCAGGCATTTCTCTGATAAGTACACCGTAACACAACACTTTATTTGTATTGAAAAGTTTTAATCATACTGACGCGTTTTTCTCAAATTCGAATTTGATATTGCATATGGTTTTCAATACACTTGAGGATTTTTTGAAATTTTGTTGATCAACACTAGCACCATTTACCAACAATTTAAAACTAAACACTTAATAAATTCCCATAATCTGTTATAGTAATAATTATATTTGATTAGAGCGTGACAACTACTGCCTAGTACACAAATTGTCTTTTTGTATAATATTACATCCCTTGAGAATTTGTCATTTAGACAATGTTTAATTCCCAATAGTATATTTAAAACTGATTTGTTTCTCGACTGGTTCATTCTTTTTTATTATTTATTTCAGTTTAAAATTCAAAGATAGAATAAAAGCATCCGGATTTTATCTGAAAATTTCCAGGAAAGAAACATTCTTTGTTTTAAAATTATAAAAAAAAAACAAAAGCAATGTTCAAATAGATCACAACAATAACCGTTGAAATCATTAAGTTATCCTAACGAATAGCCGACAATCAGAATTGAGAAAAACACGAGCTTCCTCTAAATTCGCATGAATTATCAGTTCGGAACTATTTAAAGATAGGAGATAAACGTTGATCATTTATTCAACAATCAAGGCATTTTCGTCGTTTTTGTTTCGAAATGGAACTTGTAATACGTTAAAGTGTAGGTTGGATTTTGTGAACTTGACAAGGTAAGGCTTTATTTCGATGTAAACAATATTTATAATAAATAATTTACTAATTTTCTCAATATTATAAAGTTTTCTGTTACAATAGGATAATATTATTATCATTAATATGAATTTGAGCTGTAAAATGCTGATACATGCAGCAGCATAAGGTTTTTGTCGGAACTACTTTGAGCTTTCAAGTTTTCAACATACGAATAATTTATGAATAATTTAAATAAATTTTTGGCTTTTAATTTTTCACTATAGGTATTCAATACCCATATATAGAATAATTATAAACAATAATATGATAATCTGAAATAAATAAGCAATTCTACGAAAATATCCCACATTTTACGTCACCTACATCTACACACATCTATCCATGCCATCCTCAAATAAAATCAACAAAATAAAAATTAAACGAACAAATCAATAATTTATAGCTTTTTTTTCAAATTTGCCAATAAATATTCTCAAACGTCATATTTTTCAATAATCAGTTAATTTATCATGACTTTTACTGCTACTACGAGATGTTCTACGAGGCAAATTTTCCAAATAAGCTTCAGGAGCCCAACCTTCTACTGAACTACCTGTAAATCAATGAGAATTTGATTTATTAAAAATTTTTTTGGAATTAAATTTTTTATACCTATAATTTTAACAAACCACCAACCAGCACAGCCAACCTTTAATAATTCAACAATATCACCTTCACGTAAATTAACTTCACTATTCCCAACTGCACAATAATCAGATAATGCAACATAACGACCACTCTGTAATTAAAATTATTTAGATAACGAAAAATTCAATTACATTCGAACAATTATTAATAAATTAACAAATGAATAAAATATAATGGATTTGGTTTATAGAACATAAGCTGAAAGAAACAGCATGCAACATGAATTAAAAACAGAAAAATAATAGAAAAAAGAAAATGTTAACTTACTAGAACTAAAAAAGAATAGAAGGGCAGAATTAGTAATTTTTATTTTTATTATTATTATTGTTAACATAAAATGTAGATTAATTGTACTGTCAATTAAAATATTGATGAATTGTATTATAACCAACCCCATTCATTGAATCTGCCAACAGGAAAAATTATTTTATGATGCGAAATGGTAAAACGTGCACTAAAAACTAAATTCAATTCGATTAATTTACATATCATCTCATCCAAAATTATGAATTCAATTTATTTATGGATGAGAAGACTTTTATTATTAAGGGTTGAAAGCTAAAAAGCCGAAATTACTATTAAATGAAATAAATGCATTTTTTTTTGTTTTCATTAATAAAATATAAATAAGAATCCTTACAGGTATAGCAGTAGTACTATTTTTAACATCATCATCATCACTATTACTACATTCTGATGACCAATTTTCACCTTCTACATCAATATTATCATCTAATAAATTGTGGGTATCAACATCACAACTCATTGTTCTATGATTATCACTAAGTGAACCTTTAGTTGGTGTATTTTTTTGTTTTTCCCAAGAGGTAGTTTGTCGTAATGATCTAAGATATAAAAATTCATCAATTAACATATTTTATAATAAGTCTGTATATTTATAAATATAATTACCTGTGAGCTGAATACTGTTTAATTTTTTCACCTTTAAGTTCCTCTAATTGATTCAATAAAACACGTTTTATTTCATTAACCCATGCTTGTTTTTGTTCAATATTTGAAGCTTGTATTGTATAAACTTCTTGTCTACCTTGTAACCATATTTCAAATTTTCTATCATCACTTTTAACTGTTTCAGTTAAGCCAATTTGTGACATTTTTAAATAATGTTTAAATTGATATGTTACTTTATTATGTTGTGATTTAGATGCTGGTTTACAAAATAGCATGCATTTTTGATATAAAAATATATGACGCCTCATCGGTTTTAAACGTAAACGTAAATCTCTTTTATTATCAGTCAGTACATTAAATGACCCTTGTAATAATAAATCACCTTGTTGTGATAAATCAATAGCAAAACCAGTTATTGATATTTGATGCATACTATCATTAACACATTTTAATACAATTAACATACAATCTAATGCTTGTTGTAACTCTTTACAACATTGACTTTCATTTGAATAACGTAATAAATCTTTCAATAATAACTGATATTTTGTTATTCTTTGTACTGGTTTCAATAAATATGCACCTAATGGTAATTTATGGCCTAGTTTCTTTTGACATGCTTGAAAGAAATCAGTTTTACAAACTAAACTTTCACGTATATGTTCTGATCTGGGTATATTTTGACAATAATAACTATACAAACGATAAAATGTATCTCTCTAGAAAAAAACAATCCATAATTATTAATTAATTAATTTGAAATTGCATAATTACCCTTTGAACAAAACACAAAGCAACTAAATCGATAGATGTTATACAGTTTTCTAGATCTTTCAAAAACATATTTGCATGAAAATCATAAATCTCATCTAAATTACCGAATATAACATCGATTTGTTCAATTAAATTCGACGACGTTAAATAACACTGCATTTCATCGGATTTTGTTTCCATTTTATAGCCCTAAAAAGCCATATTAATCACAAAAAGATAACTAAAGCCATAATTAATACGTACAGTAATAATTGATAATAATTCACTAACATAAACTCGTTCGGTTTCAATTAATTCAGTTAAGACATGTCCTGTTTTAACTTTACTTAAATCATCATTTTCCGTATTTACTTGATTATTGCATTGAATTGAATCTTGTTTTTCGATTGTTGTTTGTTTCAATTGTGTTGTTTTCGTCGGTATTATTGTCTGTGCTTGTGTTAATTTCGATAATGTAGTTATTCTCGATTCACATGTAACAGTTATCTCATTGATTCTTTGTAAAGTCTTCAAAATATCAAAAGAAATATAAATAAATAGTGAAAATTAAATAAAATACATACTTGCGTTATTTGTTCTTTTAATTCATTACTCGTGTGATCTTGAAACGCGATTTTAAATTCTTGTAAATTTTCTAGATTGAATTCTTTTTTATTTTCGGTAATTTGTTTGATTTCATCCAAATATTTTTCAGATAAATCTAATGAATTCGAACAAGTTTCAATAATTTGTGATGTTAATAATTCATTACAATTTTGACACCATTTATCTGCTTTATTAATTTCTTCAATAAATTGTTTGAATTTAATTAAAACATCTTGACGTTTTGTTAAACGTTGTATTAAACAATCTCTCATACGTATTAATTCACAACATTTTGGTTCTATAATACATTGTAATGATGAAGGATAATATGTTTTATTTTGCATCAATGTTTGTCCACAAGAGACAACTTCTTCAGATCTTTCAATATCAACATAACATAATTTTTCGAATAATAAAATTTCTTTATATAATTGTTCAATACGTATTAAATTATCACCAATTTCTTTCATATCATTGATCACTTTCATATGTGAATTGAAATTGATTTGTAATTCACGAAAGTCTTGTTCAAAACGTCTTAAATCTAAACAATGTCGTAATTTTGATGAATGCTGTTGCCAAAAGTCATCAAATGTACGTTCAGTTTCTTCTAATTGTACTAATAAACGTTCTACTGTAAATACATTACCATTTGTATCAATTTTATTGATTAATTTATCATCATCGTGAGTTATAGCAGATTTATTTTTAATCGATGATAAAAGATATTCACCATGTTTTGCTGCTGATAATATTTCATCTTTTAATTCTGTATAAATTATTGTTTGTTGATTCAATAATTGTTGAGTTGTATCAGCATTATTTGGTAATTCAGTTTCATCAATTGATTTTGTGAATTTATCTAAGGCAATTGATACTTGTTTTGTTCTAAGTGAAAATTTCTCCAAATCACTACGTTGTTCCATCCATTCATCATGTGAATATATTAAAGTACCACCTAAATCAACTGTTAATTGATCAATATCAATATATTCATATAATTCTTCAATTGTACTTAATACAATCATACGAAATTTAAATTCGTCTTTAAATAATTTATTGCTTACTTCAGATAATGCTTTTTGTAAAAAACTGGAAGGCCTTAATACATATACAACATGAATTAAACCAGGAAAATATACAGATATTTTTAATAAAACATTTTTAACAGAATTCCATCTATCTTTTCGTCGATCAATAATTAAATGGAAGCCCAAATCTGCCTCTTGCAGTCTTTAAACGATTATTAATTTAATATGAAGTCTACTTCAAGTAAACAAATATACTTACGAGGGTACTGATGTTAAATACAACATCAATCGTTGATATTCATTATCAGTTATTGAATTAAAATTATTA
>JAZBGZ010000022.1:41763-76920 GCA_037414795.1 Stenodera caucasica
GTATTAACTGTATTGACCATTTCAATTTCTTCAAACGGAGCTAATTCATCTATAATTATTCAATAAACTATAAATAAATTGACAACAAAATTGAAAATAATCCGATTCTAGTTTAATTAATATTAATTTTAGAGGAAATATTAATAAATTTCACCATTAAATTGTTTTATTCGATGGAAAACTTTTATTGATCAAAATATACAGACTTACAAATATTATTATTTTTTTTAATTTTTACATCCTACTAAATGTATAAGGAGTATGATGTTGAGCACCAGCAGCAGCCATTGTTGTTACAATATTTCCTTGTTCATTAATAACATAGCCAGTATTAGCTAATTGATAAGAATAGGCATTACCAGGAGTATGATTATTTGGATTTTGTGGTCCATTTGGTATTAATTGTGATACAGGTGTTACTAAAAATGTTTGTTGATGATGTTGTGTACTTCCACTACCATCATTTGATTGTGCAACAACTAATGGTATCACTTGTTGTACTTCATTATTAATAACACATTTTTGTATTTGTTGTTGTTCTCTTGATCTTTCAATTAATTGTGTTTTTTGTATTTGTTGTTGTTGAATTTGTTGTTGTTGTTGTTGATTTTCTTGTTGTTGATGTTGTGGTTGTGACTGTTGTGTTTGCGTCTGTTGTTGAGGTTGTTGCTGTTGAGACTGTTGTTGTTGTTGTTGTTGTACTTGAGAGGATTGTTGTCCAGATTTTGGTTCAACTTTACAAAATTTAACATGTGGAAATTGTTCTTTCATAAAATGACGAAATGTCGAATAGCCCATTAATTTAACACCTGGATCAAGTATTTGTCCATATTCCTTATATGCATCATGTAAATTTTTTCTAGTTATATCCCATGGTAATTGAATTGGTTGTTTTGTATTAACAATATCTCTTTCACCAGTATATTGTTCTAAATATTGCTTTAAAAATTCAGTCGCATGATAATAAATATCTAATGGAAATGTATTATGTGGTTTTTTACCATGATTACCATGTACTCTTGGTGCAACTCCGTGTGTCATGACATGTTTTCTTATACGTTTCAATTGATAATGTGTACAATTTTCTAAATATAAAAAAGCATCTAAACATACTCTACGTCCTTGATACACATATTGTGCACGTAACCGTCGTCGTTCTTTATGTCTTACTGTTGTATCAGGATTTGCTAAACATGCCATTGTTACACCCATTAAATACATATCATGTTCACCTTTTGTTAATTCAGCAATATTTAGTCTATGTTTATATACACTTTCTGGATTTAAACCACGAAAACAGCTTTCATCTTGACATTCACATCCACGTTTAAAACGTTCTTTCACTTGTGCTGCACTTTCTTCTAATTTTGTTGAATCATTACCACTTGTACTACCAACTCCTGTTATTAAATTGATTTTCTTTTTTTTCTTAGATATTGTTTTTTTCTTTATTGTTTTCGTCTGTATTTTTAATTTACCATTACTACCATTATTAGTATGATTATTGTTATTATTATTATTCTTATTGGAAGTATTACTATTGTTGTTATTATTAGAATTAGTAGAACTATTGGAAGATATATCTTTTTTGGTTTCATTTTCTTCAACTGTATTTGTTGTTTGGGGTGTTGTTGTTGTTGTATAAATTGTATTGATATGTTGATTGTCTGCATCCACCTGAATCGTATGGCCCTCCCAAATTACCTGATAACCATATCAGTTTTATATATTCTCTCTTTCTTTAAATTTAACGTCAAACAAAAATTTTCCTTTCAATTAACGGACTATACATATACAAGCTTCAAATTTTCTTGTTTGAAAAATTAATAAAAAATGTAAATATAAACTGTAGATTTTCTAGTGCATTTATCATAGAAAAAAATATTAGATCTTGACAGATTAAACTTAAAATATGCAATAATGTTCGCTTTATAATTCAGTCCGTTAAATCAGGAATCAATCAGTTTTATTCATTTATACCTGTTGATCTTCAATTTGTGTTTGTTGAAAATGATTGTTACTTTCCATAGCTGAAAATATTGAATGTGCTGTTAATGTTACAGGTGTTGTCCATTGCATTTGTCCATCATTTTCAATAACAGTAACATCAGTACCATTTGTTGTATTCGTTTGAAATGTTTGTGTTGATGATTGATTATCATTATTTTCTAATATACCACCAGTTTCAGTTTTTTCAATACGTTCAACTGATAATAATGAATGTAATACTTCACTAGCTTCTTTTTCAGCTTCATCAACTTGAGCCATCTAGAATTTTCATTATTTTCATCTTTATTTATTAAATTAGTTTTTATTACTTCATTTAAAATTGTTGTCATTACGAAATTACGGTAACTGTGTTGAATTTTAAATGTAAATATAAATTTAAATACATTTCAAAAAAACAACGTGTGCTGTAGAAATGGATATAAACAAAAGATAAAGTATATATTGAAGCGATTTTGAGCGAAAACCGTCTTTAGAGTATCACATAAAAGATCATTTTCGTATGACAACAGCATACAGCCACACAAAACTGGGCCGTATTGATATTTATACAACATACAGACGTTTTACCTTTTTTCAATAAAATACACACAAATACACTATATTAATACAATTATATTATCAATTGTTTATATTGTAAACTATTTTTTATAAATTATTATTGGATATTAGTCAATTTATCAATAAATTTTATGAAAAATTCGTAAAGTCATTGAAAACGTTTCGGTTCTACAATACGCCATATTCGCTATCGTCAACAACTTGGCGTTCGAATATTATCCATTCGAAAAGCGCAAACGCAATATATTAAACGCATGCGTATTTCTTAGCTAAATTATATTTAAATTTAAAAATTTTTGTCAATAAACCACTCATATTATTGTTTATATACGTTAAAACAAAAACCTTGACACTATAAAAGATTAGAATTCAAAAATCATAATTATTTATAGGTAAATGTGGTAAAATAAATACGTAGTATAAGAAAGTGTTACAGAATTTCCCCAATGTTTTATAAACAAATAGAATACTGACCATTAAATGATGTAATAACAATAAGCAATCAAGGTGAATAATAATAATAATAAATAATTACACATCGCATAGTGGAAAACAATTCAATTTGCAATTATCAACATAGAAAATTTTCCAACTACAGCAATTAAAATAATTTGAATCGGATTATTGTTCAATAAATATAATAATATAAACAACAATAATAATAAAAAAGACTAGTTTGAAGGATAAATATTATTTTTACAGTTAATATGACTTACCAGGTGGTTCTGGATCCAAGCCTGAACTTCTAGACCGGCTCATGTTATTTCTTTCCTCAATAGCTTTAGATGCATTCCTTTTAAATTGTTCTAAAAAACAATCGATTTGTGTTTCCAAACTCGATTCAGTCATCATACGTTATAGAAAAATATTAATTATTCAAAAATTGATAATCCATTACAGAAAACTAACAAGATAAATCGAACACATATAACTGTTTAAACAATAACATTATTTCAATTGGCACCACATTCATTCTAATTTAATCAATTAATTAAAAAATAAAAACTCAATAAAACTGGTACTAACACAATTATTTAACAATTGTTGATAAAAAATAAAACACCTTAATTTATCGAAAGATTCACACAATATGACGTATAATAATGACAATCGTACCAACACAATAACTAGATTTTACTTATTCATGACGTAGTTATCAGTCCGCCATCTTGTATTTTTTATCGAATTGTTGTCGATATACGTCATCGCTGGAACTAATCTTTCTCTAGCAAATGACGTAATAAAATCTTCAGTAGTTCAATCATATATAAAACTCCTATATTGCGGCTCTCATATATTTAATATTGCCTATGTTAGAGAATTCAACGATATAAGAGAGATTGAGATATAATTAACAACATTGAAATTTGTATATGACTCAAGGGGGTATAGAATACAAGGAGGGCGATTTTACTGTGTCCAGACACGCAGAGATCAAATTGACAATTTGGTCTCTGAAATTCATCGACGAAGACATCGCTACGTGTATGTTGAAAATTTATCTGTCAAATCGATTGTCGCTGCAAACTGCACATGCGTCTGACGACAAAATTCGACCGTGTGTAGGCCAAAGAAATTAGAATTAACTAGAATGCTAACTAGCTGATGACCTTGTCATCCCCTAGGGCGCGGCCATTTTGACTATTCGAGATGTAAAGCAGTAACTGAAACTCAGAAGTTTATCAGTAAGATAAGATGGGTTGATGGTTGCATGGTAAACTGTGGACAGCTAAATAAAATACATACCTAATCTCCTTCCATTGTTGAGTGCAGGGCCGACCTCAGAGTGGATGAATATATATATATATATATATATATATATATATGGATGTGAAAATGTCACCAAGATTACCATCTAATCTATACTATTATGGCAATAAAATTAAAGAAAAAATTAATTTAGTTTTGATTTCATCAAAGATTTATAAATTTTTCGGAATGTAGTGCGCAGGATTTGATTGTCTATCTAGAAGAGAGCAGCCGGTTCCCTGTTAGTTTTTAAAAACTAACCTCAAATTTATGGTGGAGTTTTCTTAATCGTAGTCTAATGGTAATTAATTAGAATTATTTTATTTATTATTCTTGAAACTCGATTTGTTGCTATCATGGATCCAAATCTACGTAATGTATAAATTTAATTTTTATCAATTTATTCGAACATTTTATTTATTGTTTTGTAGTTCAAAGATTTCCTGCAGTTGTATAATCAAATCACTGAAAAATGTTTTGGACGTTGTATTGATCAATTAGATAGTCGTCATTTAGCACAAGAAGAAATTGAATGTGCTGATAAATGTGCGATGAAATTTATTAAATTCAATAATAAACTTATGATGAATTTTATTAGAGCTCAAAATGAAATTGCTATAAAACGTACTAAAGAGGCTGAGGCTTTGGAGAAAAACAATAATGTTGAGAATATAACGAATCAGGAAGTCACTGTTTTAACTGAATAAATATTTTTATTTATTTTATTAAATGAATTTTTACCTCAAATTATTAGTCAACTTGTAGAATCAAGATTTTATTGTAATTTTAAATTTATTTATTGTCAAATAGATATATATATGAATCAACTAATTTTAATATTGGAGTTGTTTTGTATTTTCAGTGAAACGGGTCATTAAATGGAATACTTTTAAAAATTAAAATTTTTATTTTACATTGTATGATACAATTCTGGTATGGCTTTGCAAAAGCAATAATGCATTATATGAAAACTTGAATAATGAACAAAATATGGCAAAAAGCACTTTCACACTAAATAAAATAATCCATTTTTTATTCGTTGATATTTGTTATTTTGAATTAATTTTCGTTATGCTTGATCTTTATTTGCAAAATAAAATTAAACATAAAAGTCAATGAAAACATAAATGTAATTAAATAAATAAATAAATCAATGGCGATACGGTAATGCTCGAGAGTCGTTAAAAGAATGATTTTAATTAAAGTATAATGTCTAAAGAATCAAAACTTGAATGATGTTCATATAACGGTTGAGGATGCTGTTTGATTCTTTAGTCATAAAACTTGAATTAATCATCCCTTATCCGATAATAAACATTTATATAAATAGATTATTTTATACACATCATTATTAAAATAATTATTATTAATATTTTACAATAAATACAAAATCTCTCGGAGCAAGTCGTTCGTTAATCATCATTATCATTATTATAATATTTTTTGATTGTTTTAGACAGGCTTACAATTCACCTGGTGGTACAACATTTAAAGAGAATGCCGCAAATGTTTCACCTTTCTTTCCAATAGCTTTAGCTTGATATTGACCAACATCATTTGAATCACATGATACAATTTGTAATGTATAACGTTTACCATCGGCTATGAATTTATATTTAGCACTCGATTCTTTTATCGGTTTACCATCTTTTAACCAATTTATTTGCAATACATCATCTTCTGTTTCTGCTTCAAATGCTGCCGATTCACCTTCTGATACTGTTGCCGATACTGGGAATGTTTTAAATGTAGGACTTTTTGGTTGTTCACCTGGTACAACAACATTCAATGTACAACTACTAAAACTTTCACCAGCATCATTGAATGCTTCACATGTATATGCACCAGAATCTTCTGGGAATATTTCGGCTATTATCAATTTATGTATATTTGCCTCGTTTGTATATTGGAAATCTTTGCTTGGTTTTATTTCTTTATTATTATGTAACCATATAACATCAAATTTATTTGCACCAATAATACGACATGATAATGTTACAGGTTCACCATCTTTTACAAAATCGGATTTAAGATGACTTACTATTCTTGGTGGCTTATCATCTGATTTCTTTTCAACTGTTCCATTTGTCATTGCTATAAATAATTCATTCAATTAATTGTTAATTTAGTTAACCAAATAATCAAAATTGAAATATTTACCTTTAATCGATAAGCGACATTTTGTCTCGGATGTTCCAATAGAATTAGTAGCTTTACATACATATTCTCCTTCATCTTCAGGATATACTTCATTGATATGTAATTTAGCAATACCGTTCTTATATTTTAAATCTACTACTTCAGATGAGCTTAATAGTTTTTTATTTTTCGTCCAGATAATTTGCGGTTCTGGATCACCTTGAACATGAGCTACTAAAGTTAAACTATCACCATCATTAACACTCAAATCTGAAAGATTTTTCGAGAATTTTGGAGCATACATTGATGCATCATCTGGTGGTACTAAAATATAAATTAAAGTTTTTAAATTAATTCACTTAAAAAAATAAGAAAACTAACATGCTAGTTCTTTGGTGGCACTTCGTGATCTGTTTGGACTTCCAGTTGAATCAAGTCTACCATATTTTCTAGTAGATCGTCTTCCATCAGCATCACCAACACTCAATGTTGATGATGAATGATTTAAACTAGTACTAGATGGTACTCTAGCTGTTGTTGTCGGTGGTGGTTGTGTAACTTGTTTTCTTATTGTAATTGGTATAGGTGCTGGTTTAATTGGTTGTTCAATATATTTTCTATCACCAGAATGTAGAATTTTTTGTGCTATTAAACTTTGTTCTTCTGTACAAGTTTGACCTTCAACAATAACAACACATGATGTTTCATCTTGTCCATGACAATTTGTTGCAACACAAGAATATTTTCCAGAATCAGATGGACGACAACCAACAATTTCCATTGTTACAACACCATCAGATGATGACATCGAATATTCATATTTACTAAGTTCACGTTTATCTTTATACCATTTTACTGTTGGGAATGGTTTACCACTAAGACAACATAATAATTTACATGTATCACGTTCTTGCATAACACGAGGACGAAGTAAAAATGTAAAGCTTGGTGCACATTCTTGTTCTTCAGCCCAGAATGTGTATGGTAAACGTTCCCGACGACGAACTGGTTGTGCTTCAGGTTTATATTCAGGAACGACTCTTGGTAAAGCTAAAATTTGTAAATTATTATAACTATAGGTATAATAATAATTAATTAATTAAACTCACGTTGAACATTAAGGAAAACAATTTCTTCTCTAGAACCATAATGATTTTCAGCTCTAATTATATATTCACCACGATCTTGTAATTTAGCTCTATTTATTATGAAATAATAATCATCACCAACGTAACGTTTCATAAATTTAACACTTTGTCTTAATTCAACATTATTGTGATACCAACTAAGTGTTGGTGTAGCACAGCCAATAACTCTACAATAAAATTTAACACTTTGTCCTTCATAACAGAAGGCACTTTGTGGTTTTATAACAAATCTTGGAGCCGCTTGTCTTCGATCTAAAAATAAATAAAATTAATATCTAATAATAATTTGTATTTTATAAAATATTTATTTAGGTAGATACCGAAATATGCATCATGAATCTTATATTTTTCTATCAATAATTTACGTAATGACGAATATTCAGATAGACGTCCAATTGGTAAAATGTAAGAATCCCAATTATCATATTTAGCTCTAATTTTATCACGAATTCGGAGATAACGTGACTGATCAATTACTTTAGTTCTATTACTGTGATCACCACTTAACCATGAATGAAGTAAACATTCTTCAGCAGTCATACGTTTCCTGAACAAAAAAAATCAAGATCAATATCATTTTCTATTGATATAATTATTGTAAATTTACTCTTTATTTTTAAGAAGTAATCGTCTAATAAAGTCTTTGCCTTCTTCTGACACATTGGTGAATGTTTCTTCATCAAAGTCCCAATCACAAGCTTTGACATTTTTCAATGTTTCGATATCATTTTCACCAGCAAATGGTGATAGACCACTCAATCTGCAACAACTTATTTATTTAAGACGAATTATTTATAAAATAACATTCAAATAAACTTACAGTACATAAGCTAATACACCAACAGCCCACATATCTGTATAAAAACCAACTGGTTCACGTTCAACAATTTCTGGTGCAGCAAATTCAGCTGTACCAGTTGATATTTTAACAACTTCATTTGGATCAAGACGTGTTGCTAAACCGAAATCAATTAATTTTATATTTGTACCTTTACGTGTTTGACACATAATATTTTCTGGTTTTATATCAAGATGTATAATATTTCTTTCGTGCATATGTTTTATACCTTCACATATTTGTCTCATATAATTAATAACTTCAGCTTCTGACATTTGATAACCTTCAGCTGTAATACGTTCAAATAATTCACCACCGGATAAAAATTCATAAATAAGGACCATTTCATCATCATCTTCAAATGCATCATGTAGATTTATTAATTTTGGATGGTGTAATTGATTCATAATATCAATTTCTTTTCTAATTAATTCTTTTTCCATTGCATGTGATACTGGTATAAATTTAGCTGCAAATATATTACCAGTTTTACGTTCACGACAACGATGTACAACACCAAAAGCACCAGTACCAATTTCTTCTAATATATCATAATCATCATAAACACTCTTTGTTTTTATATCAACAGGTTGTGGTACATATTTTGAATATATATCAAATACATATTGATCGTAATCTTTAACTGGTTCTTTATGTGATTCTCGTATCTTTTTACCATTTTCATCAATTTCATATTTATGTTTTTGTACTGGTTTTTTAGCTGTATCTTTTGTTGTTATTAATGTACTAACTTCAGATGCATCTGATCTACCATAAATATTTTCAGCATATATTCTAAATTCATATTGATGTCCTTGTGCTAAACCGCTAACAGCCATTGTTGTTAAACGTGTATTACCAACTCTAATCCATGTTGATAATGGATGTTCACGTTTTTCAACTAAATAATTTGTAATGTTACTACCACCATCCCATAATGGTGGTTTCCATGATAATGCTAATGAATCTGTACCAATATTATCACATACTGGGAATCTAGGTGGATCTGGACGATCACTTATTTGTATTTTAATAATAGCTGAATCTTGTCCCAAATCATTTTCAGCTGTTATTCTATATGGTCCACTATCTAGTTTACTACCATCACGTATTGTTAATATTGCATGTCTATCTTTAACTTCAACATGATAATGACCACCAGATTCAATTGTTTCACCTTCTCTTACCCATGTTATTTTTGGTTTTGGATGTCCAGTAAATGGTATTTTAATAACAACATTCTCACCTTTATCGAAATAGGCTGTATCGCGGAAACGTGGTGGAATGTTCAATTTTGGAGCAGCTGAAATAATCATATTAATTATTAATCATAGATAATTAAAATAATTAAGTAAATACTTACTCATAATGATAAGTTCGGCTCTAGTTGATTTTACACCAGCTTTATTAACAGCTCTACAAACGTATTCATCAGCATCTTCACCAAATACATCTTTAATAACTAAATGATGCACTTCACCTTCACTATAAATATGATATCTTGAACCATTAACAATTTCTCTAGCACCTTTGTACCATGTAATTGTCGGTTTTGGTACACCGATAATGGTACATTGAAATTCAGCATTATGATTTTGAATACAATTAGCATTCTTTAATGATTTGATTATTTCTGGTGGTGTTGCTGCTAATGGATCTTTAATAACAACACTTGTCGATGCTGATGATGGTTCTGATATACCAGCAATATTTTGTGCAAATACTCTAAATTCATATTGACGTCCTTCAATTAAATTCGATATGTTTATTTGTGTTGGTAAACATATTGATACATTAACACGTTGCCATGTACTGCTACCAGCTTCACGTTTATCAATCCAATAACCTTGAATTCTAGCACCACCATCATTTTCTGGTTTATCCCATTCTAAATTAACAAAATCACCACCAACTTGTGTCACTTTTGGTACACCAGGTGGTGATGGTGGATCGAATGGTGCTTTAGCTCTAATTGGATTCAAACCTTCTAATGGTGGTCCCATACCATTATCATTTACTGCCATCACTCTAAACAAATATTCTTGTCCTTCTGTTAAACCTTGAACTGTAAATGTTGTATCACGACATGAACTTGATACAGTTATCCAGTGTAATCCAGTTACATCTTTTCTTTCAACAACATAATGTGTTACACGAAGACCACCATCATAACTTGGTGGTTTCCAATTTAATGTACATGTATGTTTTGTGATATCGGATGCATCTAATGGTCCATTTGGTGGTCCTGGTAATCCAGTTATATAAACTGTAAAGCTACCACTAGCACTTCCGCTATCATTTTTAACTGTTAAGTTGTAAATGCCAGCGTCATCTTTAGTTATTCCCTTTATAAATATTATGATATAATCATCAAATATTGTATATTTAATATGAGCCGATTCATCAATTTTCATTCCATTCTTAGTTAATGTCACATCGAGTGGTTGATCACCAGAATAATAAATTTTAATCTTTGTGTTATCATTTTCCGGTAAATATAAATCACCAGGAAGACGTTCGATACGTGGGGGAGCTATAATAAATAAGTTAGAATATTAAAATAAAATGACAGAAATAAAAGAAGATAACTTACATCCAATTTTGAGTCGAGCAGTTGTATGAACTGATCCAAGAGTATTGCTTGCTTCACAAGTATAATCACCTTCATCAATATCAAGAAGATCGGATATATGTAACCATGCAGTACCACCTTTTGTTTCTGTTCTAAATCTACCTCCAGTATTGATTTCACGTCCATTCTTTAACCAACGGAATGTTGGTTGTGGTTTACCAGAAGCTTCACATTCTAGTGATGCTGTCTTTCCAAGTGGTGCTGATTGATTTGATAATGGTCGTATCCATTCTGGTTTTTCACCACCAAGTACTTCACATACTTTAACTGGTGTTGTACAGGCACTTGGTTCACTTTTACCAGCTGAATTAATAGCATAAATTCTAAATTCATAATCGTTACGTTCAATTAAATTCAATGCTGTATAATTGACATCAGTAACATTATATTCATTACATCTAACCCACATTGCACTACCAATTTCACGTTTTTCAATAATATAACCAGTAACTCTTGATCCACCATCACTTGCTGGTGGTTCCCATGTAAGATCAATATAGCTTTTACCAACTTTAACAACTTTAGGATTTTGTGGTGGTGATGGTACATTAAATTTGCCTTTGAGTTTAAATTTAGCTGATGATGCTGATGGTTTACTAAAACCAGCTGCATTTTTAGCACGTACTCTGAATTCATATTCCTGTCCACTTGTCATATTGTAAAGATCAAAATGTGTTTCTTTTATAAGATAATCACTAGCCGATTGCCAATGTGCATCATGAGCAACATCACGATATTCAAGTTTATAACCTTGAATTCTTGAACCACCATCATTAGTTGGTCTATCCCAATGTAGATAAATTGTTGATGAATCCCAATCTGTAACACGTGGAGCACCAGGAGCATCTGGCACAGTAAATGGATATTTTGCTGTTATTGGTTCAGTACTTTCTAATGGTTCACTGACACCATATTGATTTTCAGCTCTAATTCTGAAGCTATATTTTTTATTTGGTTCTAATCCCATAACGTCATAATGTGTATTTCTAACAAAGCTACTAACTTTCACCCAAACACCATTAGTATCAAGTTTTTCTACAATATAATTTGTTATTGGTGAACCACCATCATCAAGAGGTGGTCTCCATGCCAATGAACAATTATCAGGTGTTATATCAGATATATCTAATGGTCCTTGAGGTCGTTGAGGTTTATCCACAACCAAAACACGACAAGATGCTGAATCAGATCCAACACTGTTTGTTAATTTGATTGTATAACTACCACTATCTGAACGTTTAGCAGATTTGTTTGTGAAGATCGATGCAATATCAGTTGTTTCAGATTTAATTCTTTTATCAATTAGAACTTCATCACCATTTATTGTCCATGATGCTGTTGGTTTTGGTGTAGCAACATATGGTACAGTAATTTTAAATTCTTCACCAGCAATCACAATCATATCTCTTATACTTAAATCTGATGTTATTTTAGGTGCAGATGGTGGTGCTCTTGCTGCAATTGCATCAGATGATGAACTCCAAGGTCCTTGACCAGCTGCATTAACAGCAGCTACTCTAAATTCATATTCATGATTTTCAATTAAATTGATTACTTTATGTGAAAGATCAGGAATTAAAGCATGAGAAGCTTTTGTCCATTTATCATCAGATATTAAACGTTTTTCAATAACATAACCAGTTATTGGTGATCCACCATCATGTCTTGGCTTAGTCCATTGTATAGTTATTGAATCTTCAGTTGTTTCAATACCACGAGGAGCTCCTGGAGCACCTGGTGGATCAAATGGATGTCTAGCTCTTATTGGTTCAGCTGTTGTAGCTGGTTCTGATTGTCCATATTGATTTTCAGCAATTACTCTAAAATCGTATTCTTTACCAAGTGTTAAATTACGAATTCTTATGAATGGTACAGTAACATAACTGCTAACTTTTGACCATGTTGCTGATTTGGCTTCTTTCTTTTCAACAATATAATTTGTAATGTCAGCTCCACCATTATCTTTAGGTGGTTGCCAATACAATGTAAGAGCATCTCCAGCAAATTCATCAGCACGTAGATTTTCTGGTTTTCCTGGTCTATCTAAGACGCGAACATTTATTGTAGCAGTATCAAATCCAGATGGATTCTTTAATTGTAATCTATATTGGCCAGTATCGCTACGTTTTGAATTTTTAACAATAATACTAGCGTAATCGTCAGCCAATTTCGGGAATACTCTATTATGTGATTCGTCAAGTATTTTATCATTTGCAAACCAAGATGCAGTTGGTTTTGGAAAACCAACATAAGGTACATGAATACTGAAATCTTCACCAGCTCTAACAGTAATATCTCTAACACCACCCAAATCCATACATGGTTTATTTGGTTGTTCTTCAATTAAAATAGGTGCACTTGGTCTACTTGGCTCAGAATTACCAACATCGTTAACAGCAATTACTCTAAATTGATATTCATCACCTTCTCTTAACTTAGGTACAGTGTAAATATTTTCGGGTATTGGTACAGTATTAACGTCACTCCAATCGGAATCACCTTTAGCTTTCTTTTGAAGTATATATCCTTTAATTTTACATCCACCATCATTACGTGGAGGTCTCCATGATAATGTGACACTATCTTTGGTGATGCGGTCAGCTTTAGGAGGTTCAGGAGCATCAGGTTTAACTACAATTTAAATTAAAAATTGATTAGATTGATTTTTATTGTAACTTTTTTCATACTCACATCTTTGATGTTGAGCTATGATTGGTTCTGTTGGTTTACTGGGCTTTCCAGGTCCAGCTTCATTAACTGCAATAACTCTAAATTCATATTTATTACCTTCTCTTAAATCTTGTACGGTATATTGTGTATTTGGTGTTGGATAATTATTAACTTTCATCCATTCACCACCACGTTCTCTTTTTTCAACATAATAACCTGTTATTGGTTTACCACCAGTTGATGTTGGTGGATTCCATTTTAACGAACATGATGATGGAGTGTAACCAGTTATATCAGGTTGACTAGGTGCATCTGGTGGATCAAATGGACTCTTAGCTACAACTGGTTTACCCTCTAATGGTTCAGATACACCATAAATATTTTCAGCACGTACACGGAATACATATTTTTTGCCTTCTGTTAAACCTCTAGCTGTGAATGATGGTTTTGGACAGAATCCAGGACATGGACGCCAACTATCTGTACCAAATTCACTTATTTCAACTATATATCCAGTTATTTCACCACCACCATCATCAGCTGGTGGATTCCATGATAATGAAACACTATCTTGTGTAGTTTCCGTATAATGTAAAGGTCCTCTCGGAATTCCTGGCTTATCAACAACAATAACTTCAATATCAGCTTCGTCGGAACCATATTCGTTTTTAGCGCGTATTGTGTATTTTCCAGAATCGTCACGATTTGAGACTTCAACCCTTAATCGAGTATGTTCGCTAGTTGTTTCAGTCTAGAAGCAGAAAAAATATATACATAAAATTATTTATATCAATATTATCATGAGTCTTACATATACTCTATTAGTTTCGGGAATAACACTACCATGTTTGGACCATTCAACTTTAGGTGTTGGTGCACCAGATAATGGAATATCAACATTAATTGGTTCTCCAGCTCTAACTTTAATTCTACGTCCAATAATACCATCAAGCCAAAGTTTTGGTTTTTCTTTCATTGGTTTAGCTATAAAGACATTAGATGTATCGCTAGGTTTGCCAGCACCAGCAGCATTAACAGCTGCAACTCTATATTCATATTGATGTCCTTCTTGTACTTTATCATCATAATATTCTGAATTACGGACTGGTTCTTTATTTAATTTCACCCATCTACCAGTAGCACGATCTCTACGTTCTATATCATAACCAACAATTGGAGAGCCACCATTACTAATTGGAGGTGTCCATTTAATTTTAATGTGATCTTTATCACTATCGACCAATTCTGGTTTACCAGGCTTACCAGGAACATCTAAAATAAACAAATTTATAACAATCTCAAGATTGTTTTGAATGTACTATATTACCATATTGATTTTTGGCAACAACAGGTCTCTCAGTATCAAGAGGATCAGATCTTCCTTGTAGATTTTCAGCAAAAACTCTAAATTCATATTTGGTTCCTTCTAACAATCGTGGAACAACAGCATGTGTATATTTCGGATTAACATAATTAACAGCTGGTACCCAACCACCACCATGGGTTAAATCTCTCTTCTCAATAACGTAACCCCTATTTTAATAATTATTTTAAATTTATCACGCTGTTGTAAATATATTTGAATACATACGTTAATTCACTACCACCGTTATCTTTGGGTGGTTTCCAGGATAATGTTACACTTTGTGCAGTCACTTCTTCATATTCTAAAGGTCCTTGTGGAGGTCCAGGGCGATCTATAAAGCACGAATTGAATCCAATTGCCACTTTAAAAAAAATAATAATAATTTACCTAGAACGATAACTTGGAACGATCCTTCGTCAGTTCCAGAGTTATTTTTCAGTTTCAAATTATAAACACCACTATCAGAACGTTTAGCATTAACTGTATGAATTACTGTATGGTAGCCAATAGATGTAACAGTGGTGCGTTCATCTGCTGCTAATGGTTTACTACCAACAGTCCATGTAACTTCAGGACATGGTTCTCCAATAAAATCAACATCAACATGTAGAATAAGTCCAGCTTTAATTCTAATATCATTGAGTGGAGTTTTGATTTTAGGTGCCACTGTTTGAAGAGAAATTTAATTAATTGAAATATTATTTTTTTTCGTAAATAAACTTACAAAATCTTGCTTTAGCTGTAACAAGATCTGATGGTTCAGATGGTTCACTTTGCCCAGCAGTATTCGTTGCAATTATTCTAAATTCATATTCTTGACCTTCTGTCAAATCAGGTACTGTAGCTTTTGTTTTATTAGCTGGTACATGAGCAGCATTAGTCCAGTAAGGACTACCTTTTTCTTTCTTCTGAATAATATAACCGGTGACTGGAGAGCCACCATCACTTTTAGGTGGAGTCCATTCCAAATCAACGTGATCTTTGTCCCAATCAGTAACTTCTGGCTTGCCAGGTGCACTAGGCTCATCTTTTAAAAAAAAACAGATTAATAATATAATTGAAAAACAAAATGAGAAAAAAATACGTACCGAATTCATTTTTAGCTATAATACTTCTTGGTGTTTCTAGTGGTTCAGATTCGCCAATTGCATTGACAGCTTTAACTCTAAAATAGTATTCTTTACGATGGATAAGTCTAGTTATATCATGAGATGTAATTGGAGCCATTCCAGCATCAGACCAAGTACCACGTGATACATCCATTTTTTCAACAATATAGTGGAGGATTGGTGAACCTCCATCATCTAATGGTGGTTTCCATGATATTCTTGCACTATCTTTTGTGACGCTACTAACATCTAATGGTGGTTGTGGTGGTCCTGGCTTATCTAGAACTGTAACATTAGCTGAAGCTGTAATTGAACCTAAATCATTCGATAATGTCAATGTATATCGTCCAGCATCTGAACGTAAAGATGAAGTAATATCAAATGATACTTTATTATTGAATAATCCAATATCAATACGATCATTTGATTTAATTTCTTTTCCATTAAGACTCCATTTAACTGTAGGTTTCGGTGATGCTTCAATTGGAATTGTCCAGCCAAAGTGTTGTCCAACTTTAACAGTAATGTCTTCGAGAAGTTTCTTGTCAAATATGGGTGCCTGGAATCTCGGTTTGGCAATAACAGGAACAGAAGCTTCACTAGGTTCACTTTGTCCACCTTTATTGACGGCAATCACTCTAAATTCATATTCTTCACCTTCATTCAAATTTGGTACGGTTGCTTTAGTAGCATCACCAGGAACTTCAACAGCTCGTTCCCAAGTTCCATGTTTCGGACGTTTCTCAATAATATAACCAGTAATTGGTGAACCACCATCTTTTTTAGGAGGTGTCCATTCAAGATCAACATGATCTTTATCCCAATCAGTTGGTGTTGGTGCTCCTGGTCTGTCTGGTCTAGTAAATGGATCCTTAGCAGTGATACTTTCACTTGTTGTTAATGGTGCTGATTCACCCAATTTATTAACAGCACGTACACGGAAATTATAATCGTGACCTTCAGTTAAATGATCAACTCGTAGTGAAGTACCAATAGCTTCACCACATGGTACCCATCGCATATTTTCTGTATCTTGTTTCTCTACAGTGTAGTGAGTAATTTCTGAGCCACCATCATCTTTAGGTGGTCGCCAACGTAGAGTTAGAGAATTCTTAGTAACGTTATCAGCTTTGAGAGGTCCTTCAGGAGGTGTCGGTACATCTAGTACTGTAACGTTAACAGTAGCAACATCTTTACCATTAATATTCTTAGCTGTTAATTGATAGACACCACTATCTCCTCGTTTAGCATCTGTTACTTTTAAAATGGTCTTATAATCTTCATTAGTAATTTTCAATCTATCGGTATTGAATAGTACATTGCCTTTGACTTCCCATTGTTTAGACGGTGGAGGTTCACCACTAACAGGTACATTGAGCTCGAAGTTTTGACCAACACGAACCTTGATATCCAACAAAGCATTTCGGTCGATCTTTGGTGCCACTAGAATTGAATACGTGTTCCAATGAAATTTGAAATTCAATTAAAATAAAATACTTACAGTTTTTAGGTCTAGCGACATGAATTTTAGAAGCATCAGATGGTTCTCCAGGACCTGCTTTGTTAACAGCTCTAATTCTAAATTCATATGGAGTACCTTCAATCAAATCATTAACTCTTCCAGTTGTAACATCTCCTTCAACTTCAGCACACTTATCCCAATTTGGATTGAATTTGTCACGTTTCTCAATAATATATCCAGTAATTGGTGAACCACCATCATTTTCAGGCCTCTCCCATTTTAATGCAACGAAATCTTTGTCATAATCAATAATTTCGGGTGTTCCAGCTTTACTTGGTTCATCAAATGGATTCTTAGCTTCGATAGCTTGAGCTGTTGTTAATGGCTCAGATTTACCTTGTTTGTTTACAGCTCGTACTCTAAATTTATATTTTTTGCCAGGTACTAAGCCATCTATATCAAGAGATGTCTCAGGGCCAATAGTTTCTCCAGCTGGTACCCATCGACCTGTTTGTTCATCCATTTTTTCAACAACATAGTTTTCAACTGGTTGTCCACCATCATCAGCTGGTGGTCGCCAGCTAAGTTTACAGCCATTAGCATGAACATCAGATACTTTTAATGGTCCACCAGGTGGACTTGGTACATCCAAAACAATCACTTCAACTTCTGCAATATCTTTACCATTTACATTTTCAGCGGTTACGGTATAAGTTCCTGATTCAGCTCTTGTAGTATTACGTACAGATAATTTTGTGTTGTAATCAGAATGTTGTACTTTTGTTTTATCAGTTGATTTTATTTCTTTGCCTTTCATTAACCATTTAGTTTCAGGCATTGGCTCCCCAGAAACTTTAACATCAAAACTGAATGGCTGTCCAGCCTTAATTTTGATCTCAATGAGATTAGTACGATCAATTCTTGGTGCCATATTTCTAGTTTTAGCGATAATTGTCGGTGTTTCATTACTAGCATCACCTGGACCAGCAGCATTAACAGCACGTACTCTAAACTGATAAGGTTGTCCTTCAATTAAATCAGGAACTGTTGCTTTCAGTTGATCAGATGGTACTTCTAAAGCTTTCTCCCAATCTCCAAATTTATCTTTCTTTTCAATAATATATCCAGTAATTGGTGAACCACCGTCATCTTTGGGAGGAGTCCATGCCAAATCAACATGATCTTTATCCCAATCTGTTGCTTTAAGATGACCAGGTGCACCAGGCTCATCAAATGGATTTTTGGCCACAATCGCTTGATCTCCTTCTAGTGGTTTTGATTCACCTTCAGCGTTAACAGCAGACACACGGAATTTATATTCTTTTCCAGGTGTTAAATTAGTCACTTCCAAATCTGAAAAGCCATCATTATTGTAATTTTATTTTTCAATCTAAATTATATATAATATTACTTGGTTCTGTAGATCGTCCAGCTGGAACCCAAACACCAGTTTCAGTATCCATTTTTTCAACTTGATAATACTCAATTGGAGTACCACCGTCATCTTTTGGACGTTTCCATTTAAGTTTGCAGCCATGTTTATTAACGTCTGATATCTGTAATGGTCCTTCAGGATTTGAAGGTTTATCAGTAACAGTTACATTTATCGTATGAGTGTCTTTTCCAGATGAATTGCTCGCAATTACTGTGTATTCACCAGTGTCATCACGATAAACTGGTCTTATAGCAATTTTTGTATTGTAATCTACATTTTCAATGAGAATTCGATTATCGTTTTTCAGTAGAACACCATTGTAGCGCCATTCTACAGTCGGTGGAGGTTCACCAATAATATTGGCATCAAATTTAAGAGGTGATCCTGCTGACAAAGTTATATCATGTAGATGTCTTCTATCAATTCTTGGGGCCACTGTAAAATATAAAAAAAATTGTGCTATTTCATCTTGTTAATTTTCAATTTTCTTACAAAATCTAGGTTTAGCAGTGAACGTCTTGCTTGAATCAGATGCAGGACTTTGTCCAGCTTTATTTAATGCAATTACACGGAATTGATATTCGTTTCCTTCAATTAGACCATGAATTGCCGCTGTAGGACTTGGTGATGTTGTTTCTAAAGCTTTCTCCCAAAGTGGGCTATATTTATCTTTTATTTCAATGATATAGCCAGTTATAGGTGATCCACCATCAGATGGAGGTTCAGTCCATTTCAGCTCAACATGATTTGCCGTCCAATCTACAGGTTCAGGGGCACCAGGTTTACTTGGAGTTGCTAAAATAAAATTAATAAATATTAAAGTAATAGTTTTAGATAAAAAATGGAATATTTACTGAATGGATCTTTGGCTGTAATTGTTCCAGCTGTTTCAAGTGGTTCAGATTCACCTTCCTTATTAAGAGCTTTCACTCTGAATTTATATTCATGTCCGGGAATAAGACCATCAACTTTCATTTCTGGCACATCACCTGTAGTTTTACCAACAGGCAACCAAATACCAGTTTCGGGATCCATTTTTTCAACAACATATCCTTCAAGAGGTTCACCACCGTCATCTTTCGGTCTTTTCCATTTCAATGTACATCCATCTTTATGTACATCAGATACTTCAAGTGGACCCTCAGGTTGTCCCGGTTTTGCTGAATAATAATTATAAAAAATTAAGAAAAAATCAATAACTTGAATCAGTTAACTTACAGACAACAGTAATTTCAATTTCTGCCGTATCTTGACCATAACGATTTGAAGCGACAATTTTATAAACTCCAGTGTCCTTTCTTTCGGGTTTATCGTTGAAGAACTTGGAGTTATATGGGATATTTTCAATACGACGATGTGCCGTTTGGGTGTAAGTTTTATTATCTTGATACCATGCGACATCAGGAGCAGGTTCACCACTAATTTTAACATCAATATAAATTGGTTCACCTTCTTTTACTGTTATATTATATAAATTGCGGCGATCAATCTTGGGAGCCACTGAAATCAAAAAAAAAATGTATACATAAATATATGATATATTATGGTAATAAAATAATTGATACTCACATCTTCTAGGCTTAGTAATAACGGATTTTGATGCTTGACTGGGTTCTCCAGGTCCTGCTGCGTTGACAGCTTTTACTCTAAATTCATATTCAACGCCTTCATCTAAATTATCAACAGTTCCTTTTGTATCATGGGGACCAGTTTCTCCAGCCTTTGTCCATTTAGGTGATCCTTTTTCCCTTTTTTCAATAATATATCCAGTGATTGGAGATCCACCATCATTAGTTGGTGGAGTCCATCGTAAATCAACATGGTCTTTATCCCAATCGGTAACTTCAGGAGTTCCTGGTGATCCTGGTTCGTCTGAAATTCAAAAAACAAAAAATTAATATTACCTTAATTTAGATTTAATTTTTGATAAACTCATACCAAATGGATTTTTGGCGACAATTGTTTGTTCAGCTTCAAGTGGTTCAGATTCACCTTCAGCATTTACAGCTGAAACTCTGAATTTATATTCTTGTCCAGGTTCTAAATTATTTAAATCGATTTTAGTCTCTTTAGCACGTCCTGCTGGTACCCAACGACCAGTAGCTGTATCCAATTTTTCAACTTGATAATATTCAATTGGTACACCACCGTCATCTTGTGGTGGATTCCATTTGAGGCTACATCCTTCCTTATGAACATCACTTATTCTAAGTGGTCCTTCCGGTTTACTTGGTTTATCAAGTACCTTAATTTCAATACTAGCTTCGTCACGTCCTGAACTGTTTTCAGCTTTAATTGTTAAAGTACCAGTATGTTGACGTTCAGCTACGCCAATAACTAATTTAGTTCGATAATCTTCAAGATCGACTGTGATATCTGGACGATTTTCTACACGTGCCTTATTTAAGAACCACGTCTTCGTCGGTGGTGGTTCACCCGAAATTTTAACATCTAAACGAATATGTTGTCCAGCCTTAACTGTAATATCTCTAAGTGTACTACGATCAATTTTCGGTGGTACAAATCTATCTTTAGCTGTAATTGTTTCTGATGGTGGTGAAGGTTTACTTTCGCCACCTTTATTGACAGCTTTAACTCTAAATTGATATTTTTGTCCTTCTTGTAAATCAGGTACTTTAGCTTCAGTTTTATTGCCTGGAACCTCAACAGCCTTCTGCCATTTGCCAGTAAATGGATCCTTCTTTTCAATGATATATTTTTCAATAGGTGCTCCACCATCATTTTTGGGTGGTGCCCATTTAAGATCAGCATGATTTTTCGACCAATCTTTGAGTTCTGGTTTACCAGGTGTATCTGGTTCACTATATGGATTTTTGGCTGTAATTGGTATTTCTGTCTCTAAAGGTTCTGATTCGCCTTCGGAATTGACAGCTTTAACTCTAAATAAGTAGTCTTTGCCTTCATTTAGACCAGTAACTTCAGCTTCTGGTGTCTTACTTGTAGTTACAGGTATCCATCTACCAGATTCAACATCCATACGTTCAACAACATAACCAGTGATTGGTTCACCACCATCATCTTCTGGTGCATCCCATTTCAATTTACAACCATCAGCTTTAACATCTGATACCTGTAGGGGACCTTTAGGTTTAGCTGGTTTTGTCACTACTTGAATTTCAACATCGACACTATCTACACCAGAATCATTTTTAGCTGTTACTGTGTAGATTCCAGTATCAGAACGTTGAGCCTTTTGTAAAATGAATGTGGTATGATAGTCTTCATTTTCAATTTTGAGTCTTTCTGTATTTTTGAGTGTTTGTTCTTTCAAAGTCCATGTAACTTTAGGTGCTGGTTCACCTTTAACATCAGCTTCCAAACGAAGCAATTGTCCTGGACGTAATACTTTCTTCTGAAGATTCTTGCGATCAATACGTGGTGCCACTGAAATGAAAGAAAATTAGAAAAAAATTTAAAAATAATTGTATGTGATTACAGAATCTTGGCTTGGCTATAACAGGTTTAGATGGGTCACTAGGTTCACTAGGTCCAGCTTTATTGACAGCAACGACTCTAAATTCGTATTCGTGTCCTTCTTCGACATTATCAACTTTTCCTGTATTACGGTCACCAGGTACTGAAGCTACATCCATCCAACCTCTTCCAGCTTTATCGTGCATTTGGATTATATATTTTTCAATTGGAGCACCACCGTCATCTTTCGGAGGTGACCAAGCTAACTCAACAAAATCTTTATCCCAGTCTTTAATATCAGGACGACCTGGTTTACCAGGCTCATCAAATGGATTTTTGGCAATGATAGATTTCTCAGTTTCTAATGGTTCTGATTCTCCTTCTTTGTTGACTGCTTTAACTCTAAATTTATAAGGTTTGCCTTCTTGAAGACCAGTAATATTTGCTTCAGGCTCAGTACTTCGTCCGCATGGAATCCATTGTCCGGTTAGTGGATCTAATTTTTCTATTTCATAATGATCAATTGGACTACCACCATCATCATCGGGTTTCTTCCATTTCAATTTACAACCGTGTTTAGTCACATCAGTTACATCAAGAGGACCTTTCGGTGATGATGGTTTACCAAGCACAGAAATTTCGATATCAGCTGTGTCTTCACCGACTTCATTTTTCGCTACAATTGTGTATTTACCAGATTGTACCCTCTTTGCTTTCAGTACAAATAATTTTGTATTGTAATCGATACTGTCAATGCGAATTTCTTCAGATGAGGCAATTTCTTTGCCTTCAAAGAACCAAGTAATTTTCGGTGGAGGTTCACCAGCCACATTGACATCCAAGTTTATTGAAAGCCCAGATTTGATAGTCAATGGTTTCAAATTGGTACGATCAATCAATGGTTTCACTGTAAAATGACTTGTTAGGATTTTTTTGTTATTTTAAAAGATTACAGACTTACAGAATCGTGGTTTAGCTGTATGCCAGTTAGTTTGCTCTGAAGGATCTGAAGGTCCCGCTTTATTTACGGCTCTTACTCTAAATTTATATTGATTGCCTTCTTCTAGTTTTGGAACTGTTCCAGCACATTGTGGTCCAACTTCCGCAACTTTAACGAATTGACCACTGAATTTGTCCATTGCTTCAATGATATAACCTGTGATAGGTGATCCTCCATCTCTTACAGGTGGTTCCCATTTTAGTTTAACTGAATGTTCATCATAATCGACAATTTCTGGCAATCCAGGTGGTGATGATATATCATAAGGATTCTTAGCAAGAATTGCTGTATCCGTTTCTAAAGGTTCAGATTCACCTTCTTCATTAACAGCTTTAACACGGAAATTGTATTTCTTATTTGGTTCCAAGCCAGTAATTTCATGTTCAGTCTTATCTGCATCAATAAAACCAGCTGGTACCCAACGGCCAGTTGTGGCATCCTGTTTTTCAACTACATAGCCAGTAATTGGAAGACCACCATCATCTTTAGGTTTGTTCCATTTAAGTTTACAACCTTCTTTGTGAACTTCAGTCACATCCAATGGTCCTTCAGGTTTGCCTGGTTTATCTAATATTATAACTTCTACTGGTGCCTCATCAAAACCAGACTCATTTTCGGCTTTAATCGTATAAGTACCAGTATGTTTTCGTTTTGTATCACTTAATGTTAATTTCGTATTATAATCTTCATTTTCAATTTTAACATTGGGTCCATTTTCTAATGGCTTATGAGCGAAACTCCATGTTATTGTCGGTGGTGGTTCACCTTTGACATCAACATCAAATTTGACAAGTTGGCCTGCTCTTACTTTAACAGTATGTAATTTTTCTCGATTGATATATGGACGTACTATAGAAAAAAAGTTTTATAGTAATTATTATTTTTTAATTTATAAAAATTCAAACTTACGATGTCTGGCTTTAGCAACGTGCGGTTTAGTACCATCGGAAGGTTCACCAGGTCCAGCTTTATTAACAGCACGAACTCTAAATTGATAAGTATTTCCTTCCTTCAATCCAGGTACAGTAGCTTCACAATCTGGAGTATATGTAGTAAGTATTTCATCCCAAGACGTTGAGAATTTCTCTTTCTTTTCAATAACATATCCAGTAATTGGAGCACCACCGGTACTTTTAGGAGCACTCCATTTGAGATCGACACGATCAGCATCCCAATCAGTGATTTCTGGTGTTCCAGGTTTACCAGGTATATCGTATGGATTCTTCGCAATAATTGATTTATCAGTTTCAAGTGGTTCAGATTCACCTTCATCATTAACAGCTCTAACTCTAAAATCATATTCATGACCTTCTTGTAAACCTTTGACGTCCATTTCTGTATCATTGGTACGTCCAACTGGTACCCAACGGCCAGTCTGTTTGTCTAATTTTTCGACAACATAACCAGTTACCGGTTTGCCACCATCATCTTCTGGTTTGTCCCATTTTAATTTGCATCCATTTTTAACTACATCTGTTACTTGTAGAGGTCCTTTAGGCTTAGATGGAGACGCTAAATTTGACATAATTCGTTAGAATAAGATGAAATTGATAATTTATTAACGTTACTTACAAAGTACTGTTACTTCAACTTCTGCTTCATCTTGTCCATGCTCATTAACAGCTTTGATCTTATATGTTCCGGTATTTTTACGGACGGAATTTGAAATGGTCAGTTTTGTGTTATATTCAACATTGACAATTTCAACATTATCAACAGATTTGACTTCTTTATCATTTTGGAACCAAGTACACTCTGGTGCTGGTTCTCCTCTAACATCAATATCATATTTAATAAGTTTACCGGCTCGTACAATAATTGGTTTAAGATTAGTACGATCAATTCTTGGCTTAACTGAAACAAAAATTTCATATAAGAACTATCAATATAAAATTCGATAGAAAATGCTCACGAGCTCTATGTTTAATAATTTGTAACTTAGAAGCATCTGAGGGTTGACCAGGACCAGCTTTATTAACAGCAACAATACGAAATTGATATTCTCCACGTTCTTTTAGATCCTCAACACGTGCTTCTAAAGCATCGCCAGGTACTTCACATGCTTTCTCCCAGTCAGGTTTGAATTTATCTTTTTTTTCGATAATGTATTTTTCAATAGGTGCACCACCATCATTAGTTGGTTTCGTCCATTTAAGATTAACACCCTTATTGTCATAATCAGTAATTTCTGGCGTACCAGGTTTACCAGGTTCATCTAAATTTAAGTTAAATTAGTAGACATATAAAATATATTGTGAGAAAAAATTACCGAATGGATTTTTAGCCACAATTGCTCGATCTGATACAAGTGGTTCGGAATCGCCTTCATTATTGACAGCCGTTACTCTAAATTTATATTCAGATCCAGGATTTAATCCAGCTACTTCAAATTCTAATTTACCATCAGGGCGAATTTTATCACCAGGTACACGTCCAACACGTATCCATTTACCTGTAGCCATATCCATTTTTTCAATTTCATATTCTTTAATTGGACTACCACCATCATCTTCTGGTTTCTTCCAAGCAACTTTAGCTTTTGTTGCTGTAACATCTGTAATTTCTAATGGTCCTTCTGGTGAGCTTGGTTTACTCAATACTGTAAGACTGACAGTTTCTGTATCTTTTCCAGATGCATTTTCAGCAATTAAAGTGTATTTTCCAGTATCACGACGTGCTGCATTTACAATTGTGAAGTCCGTATGATAATCGACATTTTCAATTTTAATTCTTTCTGTATTTGTTAAAGGTACATTATCGCGCCAAATCCATTTCACTTCCGGTGGTGGTTCACCACTAATATCAACAGACCATTTATGTGTTCTACCAGCTTTTATAGTGACCGATTTGAATGTTTCACGATCAATTCGTGGTTTAACTGTAACGAATTATAATTATTAATAAAAATTAAAAATTAAATTGCTTAAATATTTACGATTTTTGTGTTTACAAAGATGATTATCTGTAGCTTCAGATGGAGCACCAGGTCCAGATTTATTATGAGCTCGTACACGGAATTGATAAATCATTTTTTCTTTTAATCCTTCAACTTTACCTTCAGGGTTAGCATCTTCAGTTTTAGCAACCTCTGTCCAATCAGCACTAAATTTATCTTTCATTTCAATTGTATAATGTGTAACTGGACGTCCACCATCATTATCGGGTTTAGCCCATTTAAGTGTAACACTTTTATTATCATAATCAATAATTTCTGGTTTACCAGGCGCACCAGGCTCATCATAAGGATTCTTAGCAAGTATAGCTTCATCTGTTTCAAGTGGTTCAGATTCACCTTCTTTATTTTTAGCTCGTACTCTAAATTTGTATTTTTTCTTTGGTGTAAGACCTTTGAATGTAAATGCAGTTTCATCAGGACCAACTTCACCAGCTGGTATCCATCTGCCTGTATCCATATCCATTTTTTCAAGTATATATCCAGTTAATTCAGCACCACCATTATCTTCTGGTCGTTGCCAACCAATTTTAACATGATCAGCTCGGACTTCTTCAATTTTAAGTGGTCCTTTTGGTGGTGTTGGTTTATCTAAAACGATAACTTCTGCTGTACCTTCACAAGTACCTGAAGTATTTGTCAAAACTAAACGATATTTGCCACTATCAATTCTTGTTGTGCGGCGCACTGTTATTACAGTATTTTTCTCATATTTATCAATGGTTATTCTTTCTTCAGCATCTTGTTTAATTTCAGTTTTATCTAAGAACCATTTAACTTCTGGTTCTGGTTCACCACCATATTTAATATCGTATTTAACTGTTTGTCCTTTTTTAACAATAATTGGATTCAAATCATTACCAATAATGTATGGCTTAACAAATCTACATTTAGCTATAATTGGTTTTGTACTGTCACTAGGTTCACCAGGTCCGGCTTTATTAATAGCTCTAACTCTAAATTCATATGTGGCATTTTCTTTTAATCCAGGCACGGTACCAGAAAGTTGATCACCTGGCACTTCAATACCTTTGGCCCAATCTTTAGCAAATTTCTCTTTATACTCAATTACATATCCAGTAATTGGTGCACCACCATCATTATCCGGTGCCGACCACTTCAAATCGGCATGATCTTTATCCCAATCGACAAGTTCAACATCTTTAGGTTTACTAGGTTCATCCCATGGATCTTTAGCTAGTACTGGCTTAGCGAAATAGCCTGGTTCACTGCTGCCTAATTTATTAACAGCACGAATTCTAAATTTATATTCTTTTTTCGGTATCAAACCTTCAACTTTGAATGTTGGTTTCTCATTTGGTGATACTTGTCCAACATTATCCCATCCAGCTTTAAGACTGATATCTTGACGTTCAACAACATAATGTTGGATCGGTGCACCACCGTCATCTTTTGATGGTTTCCATGATACTTGACAAGATGTTTGGAATACATCAGTTACATTTACATCTTGTGGTGCTGATGGAACATCTTGCATTACAATATTACAATCTTTCACATCTTCACCTTGGCCGTTTGAAAGTTTTATTTGATAAATACCAGATAATTCTCTAGATGGTTTTTTAATTTTAAATACTACTTTATTATCACTGACAACAACATCAACTTCTTTTAATGGCAAAACTTTACCATCTTTAACCAATTTAGCCTCAATTGGAGTTTGTCGTGTTCCACTAACTAAAATTAAATAAATATATAATTAAAAGATCGATCATTTTATGTTTATAAAATATACTTTTATATGGAACTTCGAGTACAATAGGATGACTAGCTGGTGCTTCAAATGTCGATGGGAAATCAATTTCCGGTTTGCTTTCTCCTTTTTTGACTGTAAGTTTCATTGATGATTGTAGTTTACCAGATTCACACATAATTTCACCATCATCTTCCATTTCAAGTGCATTAAATATGAGTTGATGTTTACCACCGCCAAGATTTTTAATTTCAATACGATCAGATGTTTCAATTGGTTTACCATTAAATGTCCATACAGCTGGTGCTGTTTGATCTTGAAGTTCAATATCTAATACTAATTTTTCTCTTTCAACAGCTTCTGTATCTTTTAATTTCTTATTGAAACGATTCAAATAATTAACAACTAATTCGGCTTCGGTTTTATCAGCATTACTAACACATGAATACATTCCAGCATCTGTTACTTTAGCATCTTTTATTATCAATTTACGTTTACGTCCTTCTTTAACAATTTGCACTCTTTTATCAGCTTTAATTTCTTGTTCACCTTTGAACCATTTCACATCACCACTAGCATCGTCTAATTCACATACTAATGTAATATTCTCTTTTTCGATAATTTGTTGATGTTTCAATACTTTAACAAATTTATATGGATATTCAATAATTGTGACAGTTGTTGTTGTCTTTTCTGTTTGTTTATCCAATTTGCATGAATATTCACCAGCATCTTCAAAATCGGCATTCTTCAGTGATAAACGACATACACCATTAATATCTTTTGATATTCCATATTTATCACCGTCTTCTAATTTTGTTGTACCTTTATACCATCCAACAATGGCAAGACTATTACTAACTGTACATTCAAGTAATGTTTCATGTTTTGTATAACCTTCGTATTTCTTTTTTAATGGTTTTGTGAATGTATAACTAGGATCTGGTTCGTCAACGTTCAAAAAGGCCGTACATGAAACACCACCAATTTCTATTGAATATTTTCCTGTATCTTCTACTTTTGGATTTGTTATTATCAATTGGTAGGTGTCATTCTCACTTTTGAATTTATATTTAGCCCCTTGGAAAAGTTCCTAAATAGTAAAAAAAATGATTAAGAAAATATATTTTCAATTAGAAAACAATAATTACATCTTTTCTGAATAACCATTTCGGTTTACAATTGGGCTTAGAGAATGCAGCTTCGAACACAACTTTCTTATCTTTACCTTCTTTTGCATATTTGTCAACCAAAGGCTTCAAGAAAGATTCTTGTTTCTATAATTGACAAAACAAACATCAATTAGACTATATTATTTTGAATGAATTATTGGAATACAACATCGAATTAATTGATTAATTAATGAAGACGCCTCAAAAACTGTAAAAAAAGTAAAAAATATATATTTACAAAAAAATGGTTGTAGAAAAATCTTATGTACAAATATAAAAATCTCCCACGATGCAGACAACATACAATTTGGATAAATTAATTTGAAATATAATATTAAATAAAAGGAGAGGTGGAGGATATGAGAATATCTTTTATGTGATTTGTGTTAAACTCCATCATAGTGTTTAATCAATAATCGGTAATCAATAATATATAATTTTTAGTTTTTCAATGGAAATATTAATAATTTCAGAGTCATTGTTTCGTCAAGCTCAAATTATTCAATGAAGATTTATATTAAGAAAAATATTGATTGGATTTATAACTTACTATGATTTTAATTTTTGATCACAAAGAATATGAATCAACTTTTATATTATAATTCAGTTTTGATATTTTACAATTATAGTAATTATTTGTGAATAAAATTATTAAACTACATAAGCGCGATTTCAATTATAGATAACCAAATAACCATTAACATTAATGGCGTCAATAAACAAAAGAAAATGTGTTAAAAATATGCGCAAATGAACTTTTTTAGAGAATTACGCATAATTAATTGTGGAATTGGTCATAAAGTTAATGATTGGAGGGGGGAGACAAGTAATGAATACAATAGACCAATAGTGTACAATTGAGCTCTTCTTGAACTAATTTCCAACCTATCACTCGATGATGATAGAAATTTGCAATCCTATTGGAGAAAAATTTAGCAAATTTTGTCTTCGAATTAGATTGCTATAGCGATCTACCCTTAGAAGAATCTATTTAGGAATTTACATTAATCGAATAGAATTTCCATAGAAAAACTAAAAATTTGTCTCTTTGGTTTTACCAATTATTTTCTTAAATGTGTTTTTCTGTACAACGTGCAGATACATTTAGAAAAAAAAAACATTTATAATAACGTGTTTTGTTTCAGTCATCCAACCTCCTTTTTTTCAAAATGGTGTAAAATTGGCCAGTCTGGTATTAATTCAGCCAATGATGGCCTTCGCGGAGATACAGGATTCTATAAAGAAAAAGTTCAAAATTTATACCTATAACTAAATGTCTAGAAGGATCAATCACCCGAATTCTCAAACATTCCAAATAAATAATTCAAAAATAAAAATAAAGAAGGAATAAATAAATAAATGAAAAGATAAATAAATAAGAGGTTATAAATAGTAATCAAAAAGCATGCGAAATATTTTTGACATTAGTAAAGCTTCATAATTTCAAATTTAGAAAATGGAATTTATTTTTAATTACTTATGGTTGCCAAAAATTTTGACTTATTGATGACTGTAGGCATTGGCATTAGAGTGAAAATGAAAAAATTAAGTGCCAAACTTAAGCAGTTCAACAAGTCATTCGACTTATCTCTAAAATAATTTTAAATTATTACTTTATATAATTTTGAAATAATTCCAAGTTAATCATAAATGTTAATTTTTAAAGAATATATTTAATTGAATAATCCACGTATAAATATAATGGTGATAAAAATCGAAATATTGATCATGCCAATAAACCTTTATTTTCTTGAGCTGTGGCCAATCAGGTACATAGGTAGCCAAAGAAAATCGTTTGATGCTGCATTTATTTAAAATAACGCTCTGTGAAAATGAGAAAAAAGCGAGAATAAAGCAAATTTTGCAAAAAACAATAACAATGAAAAGGATTAGGTGACCATTTACTCGCTCAACAAGAACACAATCCCGACAATTTAAAAAAAAAAACTCCTCTGGCTCGCCAAAACTGCAAAAAACTCCAAAAATATTTTTAATTAAAAATTTCTTGAAAGAAAAAACCTAATTATGTACGTAATATAAAAAAATTCTCCATATTTGTGTTATCTTCTGAGAAATTACAGAAATTTGTATTTTCCAAAAAACAAACAAAAATTTGAGGAGTATTCAACAATAATAATGAACATATCAAGCAATCCAACCTTTTCGACTTTCTTGAGTTGTGGCAGCGGCTTTTCAACTTCTTTCAAATCACCCCAATCTGGATCGTCTTTGTTTTGGCCCCATTTTTCGTATTTTCTCTTTTTCAACATGGCACGGAAATCCATACCGCTGGAGTCTAAATTTTAACAATAATTATATTATTTATTTCAACGGAATTTCTGTTAATTATTATTACCAGAAACGTATAATTGCATATCAGCTGAATCTTCGCCATGAATATTGGAAACAACAACACGATATAATCCCTCATCGTTCGGTTTCACTTTACGTATACAGAGTGTGATCAGATTTAGTTCACCATCTGTTAAGAATTTGAAACGACCACCTTCGATAATTTCAGTCATTCCTTTATAGAATTTGAAAGTTGGTGGCGGATTGCCCTCTACTTGTACTGTTAGATAGCCGATTTGATCTGGAATTTTTCGATAATGTAAGTTTTTTTGATTGTTTTCCAATTGTTATTTTCGAACCTTCAACAGCGGAATAGCTCTCTTGAACGTCGACAATAGAAGGTGGTCCACCTGAACCTGTTGGTTTCAAGGGTGTTGAAGGTTTGTTGATTAAATCCTCCATTTCGGCAACGCTGGGTCTACGGACGTCGGAACTTGGACGACGGCGCTATATTATAAGAAGATTTTATCAAAATTTCGAAATAATCTCTATCAATTTTGTGTTTATTATTATTATTTTTTTGTTTATAGTGTGTGTGTGTTGTAGTAACATTGAAAGCGTTTTTTGAGCAGTGTTAATTTTAGCGTAGCGGCGAGTATGTACACTATCTGTACTCTAAATCTTTCTTTCTACTATTAGCAATTAAATATGTTTTAATTATAAAAAGAAAAACTACGTTACGTTAGATACAAAAGATTAAGTAGTGGACTGTGTATTGCAGTCTTTTTCAAATATGAAATAAATTAAGTCAAAATAATTTAAACGAAATATGGAAACGAAAATAGGGAGGTATTTTCAACATTACGATTCATTAGACACATTACTATTCTAAACATAAATTAATTACAATTTTTTTTTTTTTTTTTTTTTGTATTGAAATAAATCGACACGTATAGGACTTCTAAATTATTGACGAAGAATCTAAAAAGATAGTTAATCACAGACATAAAATAATTGAGAAATTTCATCTAAAATTTTCTAATTATCCGCGCTAACCTGTCTGTCAATCGGTTCTTGCAATTCTCCCGGTCGTTTGCCTTTTGACTTAAAACAAAAATAAAAATAAAAATGGATTAAATTAATTAAATTAAGCATGAATTAGCTGTTGTTTTCAATTATTATCAAATAAGAAAAATTAAAACAAGAAAGAAAAATAAAAACGATGTTAAATACGTTTGACACTGTTTTCATATGTCAAACCCAAGAGGTCAGTTTTGTGTTTTTTTATCAACACAAATCTCACCTTTGGATCTAAAACTTCACCGGGACGCAATTTTCCAGTCTGTTGACATAATATACGGAATTAAATTGAATTCAATTACAATTGAAATACTTATAATAATAATTATAATAATAATAATAGTAGCAATAATCCATTGGATGTATTGAAGGGTGGAATTATTGGCACATACTCGAAGATTTGGGTGTAATTTGCCTTTGCTGGTGCGCTGACACTATTGCACGTGTGGTAAACGGCATGCAGATTCATCATATCAACATCAATCAAGAGACAAAAAAATAAAATAAAATAAAATAAAAAATTAAAAAAAAAAAACAACAATCACGGCTACTCTTCAACAAATTGTTTTTCGAAAAAAAAAAAAAATCCAAATTTGTTTCGAATAGCCGTCGAATTTTGTATAATGAATTCCGTTGAAAAATACAGTAAAAGCGTACAACAAATTTTGCCAGCTGAAGATAAGACGATCAAATTAGACGCGCTAGGCGTACATTGTTCGACTGTAGTTGATTGTTACCTTTTTCTCTTCAACAACCTCTCCAGGTCGAAGTTTTCTATGTTCCTAAGAAAACAAAAAAATTGACAAAAATATACAAATGTTTTAGCAAAACATAATTAAAACAAAGACAATCTGGACCTAATTGAAATTATTCAAATTGTTTATAAAAACAAAAAACAAATAAAGGAAACATAAATTATTTGATTAGATGTAATTACCTCGTCTGATATGATGAGACTGGCTCTACGGCCCATAGCCTCAGGGGGTATAAGTGAGCCACGTCGACTGGCCGGCCCGGAAGCAGGCTCCAGTGACGATTTTCTCGGTTCTGGTGTTTTCTCTTTAACAACAGCAATTTTAGGTGCTTCGGGTGTTTTAATTTGTGGTAAACTTGGTCGCTCCTATACACAACACCAATATAAAATGGACAATATTCAGACTAAATGTTACTTTTAGATATAAAATTATTAAGCTGACCAAGCGTTTCAATATATTAGAGAAAAATTATGAAAGCGAGCCAGAATATTACTGACGATCCCTTTATATGTTGTTTATTGCAAAATATTATATCGGCAGATGGATCTAAAGATTGCCAAGAATATGCAAGTCGGTTTTAATTAATACTGTCGCATTCTTTTCACTTTAAGATAGCACCTTTTGATATTTATAGTTACTATGTATCAAAAAACAATAATAAAGCAGCTATTGAAAATATCCCACCTTTGTGAGTTTTGTCTTATCCCGTCCAGCATACTCTGGTGGTTCATTTGGTTCATATTTTTCTAATACAGGACGTTCATAATCGGGAATATTTTCCCAATCTTCAACAGTCGATTTTTTATCTTTCACCGTTTTCTTTGTCGTTGTTTTCATTTTGTCTTTATCTGCAGTTTTCTGATAAAATTTGAAAAAACGATTAAATATCAAAGCGACAAAAATAAAGCGCACAAAGTTGAAAATAACAGAAAACAGTTGACATAAAGCTAGAAAAGATGAGGAAATCGTAGAAAAGCAACAGAGAAGAAGAAGCAGAAGAATAAAGTCAATATTTATAAGTTAATCGATTAAACACATAGTCGAAGATTCGAAGATGCTAGACATAATTTGAAAGAAGAAACAATTAAAAGATATAGAAGACAGCTATAGAGCAGTTCCATTGTTTTCCATTTTACCTTCAAATTTGGATCTTCTAATTGAGCTTTTTCTGCTGTTTTAACCTCTTTTACAACAGGTTTTAATTGTATATTCATAAAGTTATCAGTTGTTACCACTTGTTTAGGGGGAATAATTCTCTTTGGCTAGCACAAATTTACGACATTAAAAATCGTCCTATTTTCAACGATAAATCGAATTTGATTATCAAATAACAATAATTACTCACCTTCAACTGTGGTTTTCCTTCCGTCTTTTCGTCAACCTGAACATCCACATGTACATGAAACACAATACAATTACATTACAACAAATAATCAAAATCAATTGAATCAAATTAATTAATTAATTAAGTGTTAATTGTAGTGTTGTTGTGTACCTTTGTTGGTGTAAGTTTTTTGACAGTTTCTTCAGGTACTACAATTTCAGGTGCTTTGGTCTCTGATTTTTCAATTTCGGGTGATTTGGTTTCTGATTTTTTAATTTCGGGTGCTTTGGTTTCTGATTTTTTAATTTCAGGTGCT
>JAZBGZ010000022.1:77099-88738 GCA_037414795.1 Stenodera caucasica
TTTTAATTTCAGGTGCTTTGGTTTCTGGTTCTTTAGTTTCAGGTGTTTTGGTCTCTGATTTTTTGATTTCAGGTGTTTTGGTTTCTGGTTCTTTAGTTTCAGGTGTTTTGGTTTCTGATTTTTTGATTTCAGGTGTTTTGGTCTCTGATTTTTTAATTTCGGTTTTCTTTTCAGGCTCTGATTTTTTAATATCTGTCGGTTTTTTAGTGTCAAATAGTTTTTCTTCGAGATTATTTACCGGTGATGTTGGTGTCAACTGTATTGAGTAGTTTTGATTAATTACAGACATAAAATTGATTTTGATTCGATTCATTTAATTGAGGCACTTACCGCTTCTGGTGTTGGCTCCAATTTCTTCGCTTTTTTATCTTCAGTTACCTAATAATATAAATGATTTTACAAAAATGATCGAAATAAGAAAGATCGAATGTGATTGAAGAAAAGTACCTTTTTCTTTTCTTCGACAATAGAAGATCGCCTAGATTCCGATTTAGTTTCCTCCTCAACCTAACAAGAAATCAATCATTTTGAGATAATGAAGAAATCAAAATACCCAATCGAGAAAAACTACCTGAACAGTAGAAGATCTACGACTACCAACTTTACCATCTTGAACGATCTGAAATTCCCCATTTATAAAGAAATAAAATCGCTCGAATATTAGTTCATTGTCTCACCTTTTCTTCAGTCTTTGAAATGGAGCTTCTCCGTGACTCACTTTTGACTTGTTCAATCTAAACAGGAGGAGAGACAGATACAACATTTAGAAAACAATTACATTGAATTATGCTAATGATTACCTTCTGTATTGAGGCTTTTCGTTCAGATTTCTTTTCCAATGGTTTAGTTTCCTAAATTTTCCTATTAATTTTTGATTGTTTTTTAAAAAAAAAATATACATACCTCAATTTTCGGGGTGATATCATTCTTATCAATATCGTTAACTTTCTTTTCATCCTGTTATTAGAGGGAATTCGGAAATTATAACAGAAAAGGTTACAAATGGATACAAATAGATCATTTACCTTCTTGATGATTTCTTCTTTCTTCTCCACTTTCTTCTCCACTTTCTTTACCTCCTTCTTTTCCACTTTCTTTTCTTCTTTCTTCTCCTCTTTCTTCTCAATCTTTTTCTCCTTCTTCTCTTCCTCTTCTTCTTTCTAGAAATATAATCACAAATTTCGATTATATGCCTCCATAGTATTAGATATTTATGTGTTTGGATTTTGTGAAAATTACCTTTTTGTCGTGTGGTTTTTGTTTAGTGTCAATAATATCCTATTAAAAAGTGAATTAATGTGAGATGTACAATGTTTATTGTGTATATACCTGTATTTCTACCTCTTCATCTTCGATTTCTTCGCCACTACTGCTTTCTACAAGTTCTTCTTCTTCTTCTACTTCTTCTTCATCTTTCTTCTTCTATAGTGTAAGTGTTGTAGTGTTTGTTTTTATGTAAAATATTGATAAAATCAAAAAACAAAACTTACCTCTTCTTCTTTCTTTTCTATAACTGTAAGTATTGCTGAAGATTCATCTTCACCAAATTCATTTTTAGCCACAACTTTATAAGTAGCTGAATGAGTCACTTTACATTTAATAATACTGAGATGGGCTGTAGTACCATCGAATTTCATTTTAATATCGGATGATTCTTTTATAATGGTTGTATTTTTGTACCAAGTTATATTAACAGTTTTATCTGTAATTTTCAGGGATGATATAAAATCAACTGATTTGCCTTCTTCAATTGTCTGAAATAAAAAACGATCAGTAATAGTCTTACAAAAAGTCTGTATTTATACTTACGACATTAGTGAGTGAAGTCAATTTTGGTTTTTCACCCTTAGGCTTCTCTTCTGGTGGTAGTTCGGTTACTTCAACAGTTTGTGAAGTAGCTTCACCTTTTTCGTTCTTAGCCACCAATTTATACATGCCTTTATCTGTTTTGCTAACTTCAGAAATTTCAAGTTTAATAGCAAATTCGCCCTAAAATAAGAAAGGAGTTGAATTTTTCGATAAAATTTTTTTGATTATTAGAATAATTACATCTTTGACTTGTTCAACATGAACTTTGTGTCTTTCATCTTCTTTAACGGCACTTGATTCTTTAAACCAAGTACAATCCGGTGCGAATTTACTGAGAACTTTACATTCAACGATAACCGTTCTCTTTTTGATGATTTTAATAACTTTTGGTTTTTCTTTGATGACCGGAATAATTTCAATATTCAATGTCAGATTGGCGTTGAGTTCGCCAAGTGTATTTTTGATGTTGCATTTATATAATCCGGAATCTTCAGTTCCTGGATCTTTCAACTCTAATTTGATATAATAAATGTCTTCTTCGATTTTCTCATAACTAATTTTGATTTTAGTCGATTCGGTAACAATTTTCCCTTCACGATACCATACAATATCCGCTTTTGGATTTGCTCGTATTTTACAATCCATTATAACAAGTTTACCACCTTGATGAGATGTTATTCTCGGTTTTTCAACAAATGTTGGACCATCCCCTTCCGGTTCTGGTTCAGCTTCAATATTCAAATTCAAATTGGCGTTGCTTTCACCAAATTCGTTTTTAACATGACACCTATAAGTACCACCATCTGGTGCTGAAGGATCCTGAATAATTACGATTTTAATCAATGCTATCAATTAGAAATTATGATAATTACTTTAATTTCTAATGATAATTCGTAGATATCTTCTTCAATGTCGACAATAGTAATTTTGATTTTCGATGATTCCTTAACGATATTGGTGCCTCTAAACCATGTGACTTCCGGTTTTGGTTTAGCTTTACATTTACATTTCATTGTGATAAGTGTTCCACTTTCATTTGGTATGATTTTCGGTTTTTCAATAAATGATGGTGCAAATCCGTCAGCATTATCACCACCTGAAATGATTTATTAAAAAAAATTATATCGAGCCAGAGACGAGGCATTTTAACAAAGGCCATGCTCATGCAAGATAATTTCCCAAAAAACAAATACGATTGATAGTTCGCTAAAAATTTTCTTAGCTGAAACAGACTCAAATATTATTATAATTATTGATATTTTGTCATAGTTTTCTATGTAACGAAATAGAGAAGTAGAAGAGTTTCAGCTGGTTCTTCAGCATACCTTGGAAGTTCAGTGCAATATTAGCATTGCTTTCACCATAAGCATTGAAAGCATTACAACGATAATTGCCACCATCTTGATGAGTTGGATTTGATATTTCTAATGTTAGCAGATATGTATCTTTTCCGGTTGATTTACGAATCATTCGTACTCTTGAACTATCAGATATACTCTTATCACCTTGATACCAAGTAATATCAGGATCAGGATTTGCTTCTAATACACATTCCATGACAAGAACATCACCGTCTTGTCTTATTGTTGGTTTTTTAGGGAATCTAGGCGCTTTACCATCTGGAATCCTACAGATCATCTTCCAATATGAATAATTTGTTTTTAAATTAATCACAGAATATTTCTTACTTTGGTTTTCCAGAACCTTCGAAATTTAAATTGATTGTAGCAACACCTTGTCCATATTTATTTTTAGCAATTGCTCGATATTCGCCCTTATCACTATTTTTAACGTTAATAATCTCTAATCGTGCTAGATAATAAAGTTTCTGGTCTTGTTCCAATGTTATTATATATCTGGAACTTTCTATAACTTCTTGTTGACCGTGGTACCTAAAATTTTCCAATAATTTCCATTAACAAGAAAAAAGATAATAGATTATTGTTTTTTTTTTTGCTCTATTTTGATTGAATCCTCATCAAATACACACCATTGAATCACAGGTTTTGGATCACCAACACATCTACATTCGAATGTTATTTTAGTACCATCGTCAGTCTGTCGTATAATTGGACGTTCAGTAAATGTGGGCTTAATACCATCCTCGGGAACTGGTGCTTCATCGCCTAGTGCAGAAACTCTTCTAAACTGGCTGCTTCATAATAAAAAAACAGCCAACAACACTCGCGCAATTACAATGATCACCGATATATAGCTCAGCTTTTAATAATATATTGATCAAATAGAAATAATAAATAATAGATTTCTGAAATACAATTTCAATATTTTGCAAGAACATGGCCTTCAATTCGTTCAAATTCAACTAAATTAATTGTCAATGAATGATGAAACAGAATGGCAAAAACAATAATTGATTGTTTATAACGGACAAAGGGCTATAAGGAGGTTTATGGAGATAAATCGAATCTAGTCTAAGCTATTTTATCAAATCACACAAAAATAAAATGTAAATCCCTGCACTGTACACGTATTAGAAATGGGAGGGTTAAGTCAATTTGCATTAAAAGCTGAGCTGAGATTAAGCGTCAGTTAGTCCATTGTATTGTGCACGAGTGATGATCTATTTGGACTCAACGACGGCTGCTATTTCGATTTGAAGGAAAAAAAAAATATTATCACCGTATATTGGGGTGTCAATATGGACGGGCAGCTACGTTGAAGTCGCAAAATTTGCAAAAGCTCTATATAACGACGCCACTGCACGATTACAATAAATAAGCCAAAAACAAAAAAAAAATACACCAAAGTTCAAGCTTGGATTAATCACTCTTATAATTTTTATAAAACGTCACGTAAAGCTTTTGCTATTTATATATTTTGTCTAATCATATATTTTATTTATTTATTTATTTTTTAAATAAAGATGAAGAAAAAGAAAACATATAACTTACTGTCGAAATTGAGACTGATTGTTGCGTTACTTTCACCCAATTCATTCTTTGCAGTTACCTTGTATTTTCCAGCATCCTCAACCGTTACGTTTTTTATTTCAAGGGTTGCAAAGTACGAATGGCCGTCTTTATCTATCCTCAACTAAAATTGAAATTCAGACAATTTAAATTGTTAATTTTCTGATAATAAAGCTGATTAGATTTATTGATCATAATAGGGGTTGTTTCAAAACCACTGCCTAGAATTTTATTATAGTGGTAAAAATGAAACAATATTATTATTGTATATCGAAAAATAGCAGGTGTAATATGTAGTAGTGGTACATACAAAAATAGAGCACACGTGTTGCCAAAATGGAACACATAAATTCGTCTGTGAAAATAGTTGATTTTGCCGAAAATTGTTGGGAAATTATGTCACGGCTTAGAGATGAAAACATTTTCAATTATTTATAACACAATATATACCTTATGACGTGGCGATTCTTTGACTGGATTAGCGTTATGGAACCAACTAACAACCGGTCGTGGATCGGCCTGGATTCGACATTCGAAAAGAAGTCTTTTACCATCTTCCTCTTGACGTATTGCCGGTTTTTTTGCAAACGTCGGTGCTAGACCATCAATTTGTCTATATTTACATTAACAAAACAAAAGTTATTATTATCATCGTTGTTAGTTAATAATGTGCTTATCTAAAAATTAAATAATATTATTGCCAAAATTTTATACCAAAACATAAAATGGTGACGTAAATGTTACACATCCAATAGAGATGAGTAATTGTAGAGTCGAATTTTGGCAAAAGTGTATTATTACATTATTACAAGCGTAGGCAGTATAATTTTAACTATTTCTAATCAAAAATATATTTAACAATACTCACTTTTCTTTTGGTTCGTCCATTGCTGGAATTGATCGAGAAAATCGACAATTTTTATATTAGAATTTTTTGACGAAAATCGAATTTTTCTACTTACGACTAAAATTTAAATTGATGGAAGCAGCAACTTCGCCCATTTTGTTTTTGGCTTTAACTTTATATAATCCAGCATCTGTTTCAATAACATCATCAAGTTCCAAAACAACTAGAAATTTATTAGATCCAATCGGTTGTATTTTAAATTTCGTTCTTGTATCTTCCGATAATAGTACATCACTTCGAAACCATTGTATATCGGGTTTCGGATTTGATAATAATTGACATTCAAAGATGAGTTTATTACCATCATCTTCTTGTCGTAATTGCGGCTTTTGTGTAAAGCTGGGAGCGAAATCTTCAGCCACTCCCATGCTTTCAATAATTTTATGTTATTCCGATAACGAGAACATTAACTTGGCCCTATAATAAAATAATAATAAAAATTATAAAAATCGAAATTCAATCACCAATTATTTAAACTATTGTAATTCAAATAGGGTGTCACGTGATTTAGTATTAGACAGTGTTTAATCAAACGAATTTAGGTGTAAGCTCCAAGTCGTTTTGGGAGCTCCTAGATATGGTAACCTAGATCCCAGTTACCAATATAAACACTATAAAAATTTTTCTCTGTATTAATTTTATTATTTTGTGAATATTGAGGCGTATCCTGGAGCACTTCAACACTACCACTTTAACGCTCACAGGCACGTACTTTTTATTTCAAATAAACAACAAACTTACTTCTTGAAAGTGGAATCGCCAATCTTTAAGCTAACCACTTCACTGACACCCCAATACACATATAATTATTATATACAAATATAATATATATTAAATGAGGAAAATATATCAAAAAAAAAAAAGAAAAAAAATTAATATCGCTTTATCGCTGAGGTTGTACAGTTGGGTCGTCCTGTCGCACAAACGCGTCGTCGTCGTCGTCGTTAGTCCGTTATTATAGAGGTAACTTTGTGGCCTCCAAAGTACTGACTAAAGGAACAATTTGTGTATCCCGAATCTAAACTAGAGTATGATCCTGTCCCCCGCCAATACAGTACCACACCCCCACTACAAGCGTCGCGATGATTCTCTACCTTAGACGCTCTTCTTCATCCACCCACAAATTCAACCTTCAAACAGGCCATCTAATAGTATTTAAATGGCCAATTCTAATCGTTCCTCATTTAGATATTCTAGATCAACACATAACATACATATACAGATATGTATGATACGATGTTTAATTATAAAAATAACTAATTCAATTGTAGCATAGTATAGAATTTGTCAATAATAGATGTTCATTTATAGTTTGTGATGATTAATAAATAATTGATTGTTGTTTGTTTTAATTGTGAATCATTTGGAAATAATTTGTGTGAGAAAAATCTAGAGAGTGTCATAGGATTTTCGTTATAATAAAACATGTATACAATTCTCTCGAAATAACTGTAGGCTCAAGTATTTTTAGAAGAGAGCGAAGAAAAAGAAATGTAATCTTATACATAGACGTGAGCCATGCCAAGCCATATAGGGCGGCACGGCTCGAATACGAACGACAGTAATCGTTGTTCGTAACGACGGCCTCAACTTATTCGATAAGACGCTGGCAATATAACGAACGCTAACGACGACGCATCTAATACTAAACAACATATAGGACTATAAGATACATAAGCTTTATTTCGATAGTAGCGCTCTACTGACGTCCAACTTAATTGACCACAATCAACACTGTTTACATTAATAGGACGTTAACGGTTTAGAAACCTACATCTATATGAAATATAAAATCGATATTAGCCAGCAAAAATACAACATTCAACTTAATATAAACAAATTTCTTATATTTGAAGAATATCAGGAAGAGGATAGTCTTTGATCCTTGAATATAGACAAAAAAACGACGTAAACTAACATCGACCAGACGCCTATATTAAATATAAACTAAACATTCCAATATTATAATTCTAATGAATAACGGAAAAATCTTCCGTGAAATTCAACTGAAAACAAACTCATTTCGAGAATGATCAAGTGCTATTTTCCGCAAAAATTCAATTATCAAGTTTTATTACAATAATTTTGATTTGAAATAAATCTAACCTAGCTCTATTGTTAGCCCGGCGCATCCACCATTTTAACATCAACTCGTATTTCTTAAATAATAAAAATTATTTATACTTTTCAACATAAATTGTATTTACACTATCAAATTTGAAATATTCCAAATCTGAAATACTTTCCAAAACTTATCTATCTGTAGGTGTACTGTTTATTTATTTATTTATTCGACATACTATTTATAACGCCTATTGAATATACGAAAATTATGAGCCAAATGATTTTCTATGTGTAGAATTTTTATTGTCGCATGAATATTTGGATAATATAAATATCTTGATGTTGTTACAAATTATTGTTAACAATTCAACCACTTATTCTGTCTCAAAAATCTCAGTTACTAACAACAAATTTTGTATATAATGGTTGCCAAAATTCGTATATATTTTTAATTTTCAATTTTTTTTTTTTAAATCATTCCACAATTTCATAAATTCCAACTATACGAATTCACTGATTTGGCTAACTATCAATTGATTTTTCTCTAATTGAACATTATTGAATTGATAATAATCGAACAAATATAAATAAACATCCTTGTTGTGTGTATTATTCATGCAAAGTTATATATATATATATAAACAACTGCAACAAAACAAGTGACTTCCTTTACAATAGAATCATCGAGTAAATCATTAGCCAGAAAAACACCCCCATGAATTTTATTGCAATTAATTCATTAATTTATTTTAGAACGTAGATCATGTGAATATTCATAAATATATCATCTATGGCAAAGTTTAATATTTCGCAATTACAGAAATATGGTGCAAATAGTATAACGATAGTCGGTATTTAAAAGTCTCTAGAATATAGTTGTGTACAAATTTCTTTTTTTTTTTTGGGAATTCAAAGTTGACACTGGCCGAGCTCTTCTTCACGAAAAGTTGAGAAATGCGGTCGATTTGTGTTTTAGCACATTAAAATATATATAAGAGGGCGTGTTTTGAAGATATTTCAGTAGGACGAAATGTTCCTCAAATTAGCGCACAATCTATAAATAATCTGGCCACTGTATTAGAAGTTTGCAAAAGACTTTGGCAACATAGCATTAGTAAATAATATTCTTTTAAACTTAATCATATCGAATTATCGCAGCGAATTCATGATGGATTTAAATAGTTATTGATGATTCGAAATCGATTTATTCATCAAATAAATTAGAACTGATGAAATTTGTGGTGAACAATTTTAGATAAATTGGGACAAACGTGGATGCGTTTGGATCACTAAACTCATTTTAGATTTTTTGCTGTAACAGTTACAACATTTAACTTCAGGATATTTTATAGAGCAATTCGTTTTCTGAAAATAAATTTATGTAGGACACCGAATAAAACACAATTATTTTCGAAAATTATTATTTTATTAATTTGGAGTTATATTATATGCCATTTTCTAAATATTTTCACACATTAGCTACTATAACTGGACCAGTTAAATATGTTTGTTATTTTTATATTTCAAGTTATTAATAATATTTATGTTGAAATCAAAACAGTATTCAGCTTAAATTATTCATTTGGGTTTGTTTTGCGTTCGCTGTTTTTCTCAAATATTTTATTAAAAGAAAAAAAAACACTTCAAAGTACTGAAAATCAAAAAGTTTAATAGTTCCAGCCAGACTTTCAATTCAAAACAATTATTATAACTGACTGTGGAAAATTCGAATTAATTGCGAACAATTTCTAATTATGTGACGTATCGAAATATTTAACATTCATTTGAAAAACAATTGAATGATTGCCTCATTTAAAATCGATAGTAATTGATAATTTCCCCGATTGATTTTTTTTTGTTTGAAAAATAGAAATGCTTTCGCTAAAGTAATTTGTGGCTTCTAGATAAGAGGAGGATGAATCTCTCATAGATAAGAAACGAATCTATGACGGTCATGTACAAGAAATTTTCCTTCACAACTTTCACTTAGTGCTAATTCGAGACACTAGAGTGGCACCTGTATTCTAGTGAGATGACGCCCTCCAGTGGTTAGAAGATTTATTATCATTGCTAGTAATAATTTCTCTCATTATGGCGCTAGAGTAGCAGGAGTTTCTGAATCACATTCGTGATTAAATTGAAGAAGTTTGGCTACCATCTACTAGATGGCACGTTAGATTAAATATGTGAATAAAATAAGCTGAAATTCTTAATTTATTTTTAAATATTTCTTGAACACAAGCTCTCAATACTGTACGATTTCTTAGCTGTAGATTTCTTATAATATTCATAAAAAGATTAGTTTTCTTAATATTTGAATAATTAATTTATTTCTCTAGTTTGTGAAAGACTGAATGAAGTATTATATATTATTCTTGAAAGAACAATTGTCACGTACAGTAAATACAGTGATAGAACAGAAAACCAAAACGAAAAACAAAAATAAAAAAGAACTTTATTTATTCTTGATAGTTTTAATTCATAATTCTTGTCACTCGATTTCTTTTGGGCTCAATTGACTTGACGTCGATCCTGTTGTCGAGCCTACCCAATAACAATCACAGCAAAAGACAGCTACTATCTTTGTCTAAAAAATGAGTGATGCATTGCTTTCCTTTATAATTATGTTGGTGACACTGATCATCCGTCATTAATTTTCTACCAAAATATGTCTACGAATAATGTCAATTTTTCTATTTGATAGTGAATTTAATTTGAAGACTTGCAAAAATATAATTAAATTAATTTCTGAACAGTGAAAGTATGTATAAAGTGTAATTTTTTTTGATTCTCTACTAATTACCTAACCTATTTTTGTGACAGCTTAATCATACGATGATTATTAACAAATTAATCAACATGTGTTGTTTTAATGATAGGAAAATTGCATTTTTATCTATAATTTTCATTATTTTTATATTTTTTAGGCATGGTAGTGATGGCTGTAACTGTTAGAGAAATATGGGACAATGTAAGTTTAGCCAGAGAAATGGCAATGTTGGGTAATTATGAGAGTGCTGAAGTTTATTATGAAGGTTCTGTACAAATGATAACACGATTGATTTTAATGATACCAGAATCATTGAGTAAAAATCGATGGCAACAAGTAATATGAATATATTGATTTATATACTTATTTATAAATGAGTGTTATATTATTTTTAGATTCAAAAGAAACTGGCTTCAGAATATGATGAAGTTAAAGTGTTGAAGACAATGTTACACACATTACGTCTAGATACAAGTGTTGATATTCCAATAGGAGTTCGTCGTTTTCGTGATGAGCCAATACGTGATGGTGATATTTTATCCGCTGATACATTTTCTATATCACACCATGATCCTGATGTTTGGCCAGCACCAACACCAGTCGATCATAATTATCTGCAAAGGTATTTGATTTTTTATTTTTGTTGTCTTTGTTTTTTATTCTCCAGTAATATTACAGAAATAATATAGTGAAATCACGGCAATCTAATGTTAAAAAAACAGACATAAAAAAAGGAATGTCTAGAGCTAGTTCATCAACTACAACTAAACGTACTGAAGCAACTAAATCATCAAAAACACCTTCACGTAAAGATGATAGACCATCATCATCAAGATCTGATAAAAATAATGAAAATAATAAAACCGAAAAAGATCAGAAAGATAATGAAAATTGTGATAAAACTGAGCCAGAAGAGGAGAAAAAGTTTGAATGTCATGGATTAGAAAGAGAATTGGCTGATGTATTGGAGCGAGATATTGTACAAAAAAATCCAAATATACATTGGGATGATATTGCAGATTTACATGAAGCGAAAAGATTACTTGAAGAAGCTGTTGTTTTACCAATGTGGATGCCTGAATTTTTTACTGGTAATTATAACAGAAATAATTTCAATATATTTCCAATAATAAAATTTAATTGAAAAGGAATAAGAAGA
>JAZBGZ010000022.1:98132-109627 GCA_037414795.1 Stenodera caucasica
TATGACAAGATCTGGTTTTGTTTTTCTCACATCAGCTGTTTTTATCATATTGATATAGAGTAAATATTTAACTAAATTAATTGAGTAATTAGTTATCAATTATAATAATAATTACTATTATTGTTTTTATTTGTTTATCTTTGGGGGTAGTTATTATTTGATTAATAATTAATTATTGCACTTAGGTCAACAAAACATTCCGATGCCCCCGCGGCCTTCCAGTGGTCAATCAGATGGCAGTGGACCAACTCGAATGAGCCATTCCCCAATGGCTACACAGGGCAGCTATCCTGCACAACATACTTCACCACATCCAGCCCACGTACATAGCTTTAAAGGTCATCCTGGTATGGTGTCTGGTCCAACAGGTCAACAAATGCCATTATATCAACCAAATCAACAATATACACAAGGTGCTTATCCACCTAGGCCACAAACTAATATGCAATATCCTGGACAAGGATATGGTCCACCGCCAGTATCCCAAGCGCCACCAAATAATATGTCACCACAACAATTTCCAAATCGATCAACAAATCATATGCCTAATTCACAATTTGCACCTTATCAACAAACATGGCAAGGACCAGTTACATCATTAAATAAAGGTAATGGACCACCACAAGCTCCTGGTTCACCATCACCTGGACCACCTGGACCACGACCTCCACACTACCTCAAACAGCATTTACAACATAAAATGGGATTTGGTAATGTACCAGGATCAGCGCCACCTAGTCCTAGTCCACCACAAAATTATCATATGGGACCGCCATCAACCGGTCATCATCATAGTGGAATGGGTCCACCACCCCCATCAATGGGACCACCAAATATGCCAACAACAAGTAGTCCTTTAATGCCTAATAGTCATTCACATGATGGACCAATGCCACCACCAAGTTCTACTCCAAATTCTCATACACAAATTGGTTCAGATATGATGGATAATGGTATTACAACTACAGCTCAAGGCAGTATGAGTACTCAAGTTACTGCTACATCTGGTGGTTCAGTTACTTCAGTTGTTACAACTGGACCAGATGGAACACCTATTGATGAGGGATCACAACAGTCAACTTTATCGAATGCTTCTGCAGGTAATATTTTATATTGATATTTTCGAAATAAAACAACCATTAAATTAATTATTATATATTATAGCATCTGGAGAAGATCCTCAGTGTACTACACCGAAATCTAATCGTAAAGAAATGGGACATTATAGTCATCCTACTACTCCACAAAGTACTGTTCCTTCACCAGGCGCTGCAAGTATGAATTCTATGCATGAAGATTACGGTGAATTAAGCAGTCCAAGTTGGCCTCGGACACCCGCTAGCCCTGTAAGTATTAAATAGGATATTTATATTAGATGTGAGTGTTTTTACACAAAAAACATGTATGTTCTGTGAAAATTTTCAATCACTTGTTTACCACTAGTTGTTTTCTATTTTGCAAATATATCTATCATTGACACAACAAAATAAAAATATTAGTAATTGAACGATTTTTTTTTTAAAAAAAAAAACACATTAATCATGTATTGCTTCTATTCACTTTGGAAATAACTAATATTGAAAAAAGTAATAAGAAAATATTGAACATCAATTCATTGTGTTGAAGACATTTTGATCTTTAACAAAGTTTAAGTTCGTTGTGTCTATTATGTTCACTAAGCTAACTGGCGGGTATTTCCAGGTGTTTAACAGTCATGTGCCTCCTCCGGACACGTATCGCTCAAAGGTTTATATAAAATATTATTCAATGTCGTGCTAATGCTTGTGAATAGCATGATAAGCATGTTTCTTGTAGTGCTTGTTATAAATTTATTCTATTATCAATAATTCTCACTAAATTAAAAATTGTATATTTACAGAAAACTGATAGTCTTGGGAAACTTTATGAAATGGATGATAGTCCAGATAGAAGGATATGGTTAGATAAATTATTAGCTTTTATGGAAGAAAGACGAACCCCAATTACTACATGTCCTACAATCTCCAAAAATCCTTTAGATTTATTCCGTTTATACGTATATGTTAAAGAGAGGGGAGGATTTATGGAGGTATGTTCTGTTAGTTTTCCCTTATAAAGTGTGTTCCAGTTATGGTACCCCAAAATATGACTTATATATCAGAAAAACAAAATGCCACTATCAATATCTTTGATCATAAAAAGATTTAAACACGAAATATGCTAGATTTGTTAAAATTCAAAAACTCTATGTAATCAATTTTAAATCGCAATTATCAAATGAATGTTGCATTTTGTTATTTTGATGAACAATTATGAAATAATGGGGTGTCCATTTTCAAAAACTGGAACATATTTTATTATCAATTGACATTAAAATTAATTTTAATATTATTTTAGGTAACAAAAAATAAAACGTGGAAAGATATTGCTGGAATGTTAGGAATTGGTGCATCATCTAGTGCTGCTTATACATTAAGAAAACATTATACGAAAAATTTATTGCCTTTTGAATGTCATTTTGATCGTGGTGGAATTGATCCACAACCAATTATAAATCAAGTTGAAGCTAGTTCAAAGAAAAAAGGTGCAAAAGCTGCATCAGTACCATCACCTGGTTCTTCCAATTCACAAGATTCTTTTCCACCACCAGGTTCTGGTGGTACATCAATGGATGGTTATAATTATAATTATCCATCAGGCAACTCAGATTATAATGCTCCACAAAGACCTACATCACAATCAAATGCGCCTTCTCCACATGGAGGTAAGATTCTAATTTTTATATTTTCAAAAATATTCCATTTATAAAAATGATAAATTCTGTCTTTTGTTGAGTGTTTCTGAATTTTGCGAGATGTGCACGTGTGGTTTTTTAATTGCGAATAATTCTTTTTCCACATAATAAATTTTAAAAAAGTTTTTCATATTGTCATCATTCAATATTTCATTTTGAATTATTTTTCTTAAAATTATGCCAATTACAATTTTTTTAGTATTCTCTTTATAATTCAAGTTTAAATACTAACAAAACTAGTGCATTTCCGTATTTTAAAGAGAAGTCAAATAAATTATAAATATGATTTCAATAATGAGATCAAAGTTAAATGGAATCTTTGAAGGATTTGATATTCTGAAAGTGGAGCATATTTCAAAGTATTGATAATTCTATGTATCAAATACTAGACTTTATCGTAGAAAAATAAAAGTCTTAAAATTCTGTATTTCTCATTGAAGGAGTCAACATTCTTTATTGTTCTTTGATCTCGTCTCTCCACTTAACTTTTACTGTAGTCTTCTCGAAATAATTAAGTGTCGATTTTATAAAGACATTCATTTTAATAATGCAGAAAAAAAATTTTGATGTCGAATTCTTCAAACTATACAGAATTTTGAATTCAAGATTTATATATAGTCTTTTTCAAGGCAGTATTAATTGTATGACGCTACTGTCTTAAATTAATCTAAGTAGTATTCCGTGAGTTGCTACTAGGTCTTGGTCTGTTTATCCTAAACTACAACAGTTTCGCACTAATTTGGAATTTGGAATTGCAAAAGTAATATATTGAATAAAACAACTTACAGCTAGAATTTTATTACTGACTAATAAAATGTAGTGCGGTAGTTTATTTTATGTAGTATTTCCTGTGAGTTATTTGTCTGTTTTAATGTTATTGATAAATAATGATTTAAATCTATGCTTTGCTATTCGCTTTATTGATACCATAATTAAACTTGTTTCGTTTTTGTTACTTTGTTGAATAGTTGTTAACAAGTTTGATCTATTAGAGATTTTCATGTTTTATTTGAAAAAAAAAATATGTTAAAACAATAAGTCATTTTATTTTATTTATGTAAATTATAATTACACATCTTTTGTTTACTTTTTCCTGTGGGTGGCTAATTTCTTGAACAATATATTATTGTTATTATTATATTGAAGTAATTGATAATTTCAAAAGATTATTGAAATTTTTTTATACTATTTTTAGGTTCAGGAGGAGCGAATCATTTGAACAATGCCACTCCTGGTGGTCCTAGTCCTGCAAGTGGGGCTGCTGACAATGTAAACGTTTCAAATCCATTTGATGATGTGTCTCCTAGTCCACCACCAAGAGGTGGCCCCTTTCCGGCTGGACCACATCCTCCTTATCCTTCAGGAACTCCACCAAGACCACAAGGACAAAATTATACAGGACAGACTGGATATAATCAATATCCTGGTCCTGGTCCCGGTCCTGGTGCTCCTCCAGATCAGTATTCTACATATTCAGCTACTCCAGGTTATCCACCTGCTGTTAGACCAGTGTATCCTCCGTATTCAGGTGATTCTGCAACTCAACCACAGCCAGCACCACCTTCACAAAATATTAATAGTACACAAGGTCCTCCAGTAAGTGGACAAGATCATTATAATCGTTATAATATGGGAGCTGCTCCAACATCAACTTATACGCCAAGGCCCAGTTATACAACCTCAGGTAATACTGGGCCACCAACATCCCAATCACCAACTGGGCCTTATAATACACAACAAGATTATTACAGACCAGATCAGGTAAAAATTTGATTTTACTTTTAAAAAAGTTTTTTTGATTAAATCTATATTGTTCTAATGAATAAATAGGGTCCATCTACTGGAAGCAATTATCCAGGAGTACCTACTTCCACCAAAAATATGCCTCCTCCAGGACCTCAACCACCCCGACGTCATCCAGATTTCACCAAGGATCAACAATCATATCCTCAATATGGTCAACAGAGACCACAGATGTATGGTGAGTTTTTTGATTATAATTGTGATTAGAATTATCATTTTTAATTCTACTGTTTGTTTTTTTCTTATTTATTTATTCAACAGCTTGGTCAAACAACAATCAATATAGGCCGCCCCAATATGGCAACTCAGGTGGTCCTCAAGTACCAAATCAACAATGGAATCAGGGAGGTAGACCAAGCGGTCAATGGGATCGATATCCTAATGCAACACCTAGTTTTCAACCTCCACAACAAAATCAACAACAATGGTCTTCACTGTCACCATCTGGTGTTGGTCAAAATTCAAATTTACGTCAACCTCTTGGTGGTCCTCGTCCTGGTAAACCTTTTGCAATGATGCCACCACAAGGTGCAAAAGGTAGTCCAACACCAACTGTAGCTGGTAGTACATATTCACAAACTCAGTTACCTAAAAGAGAGATTACATTCCCGCCAGACAGTGTGGAAGCAACTTTACCTGTTTTATATAGAAGAAAACGTTTATGTCGTGCTGATCTGGGACAAATTGATCCTTGGCGTGTAATTATGAGTTTGAGATCAGGATTATTGACGGAAAGTACATATGCTTTAGATATTTTAAATATACTTTTATTTGATGACACGTCTGTTGGTTATTTTGGACTACAACAATGGCCCGGTTTATTAGATATTGTATTAGAACATTTCCAAAAGAGCTTATCAGATATTTTTGATGGACCTTATCCATGTGAAGAAAAATCTGATAATTCAGAAATTGATTTAGGTGGTGTTGTGACACCAATTGATCCTACTGTCAAATCAGTTTTACTTCAAAATACAAACAATTATACATTCGTAACACGTAAAGGATATCCTGTTAAACTAATAGATCGTAATGAAGATATTTTTATTCAGGATAATCAAAAAGATTGGGATGTCCGTGGGGATGCAAATGGTGCTAGTATTTTAGCTGAAATACCAGCTGATCCTTGGCATACAGATGCTGAATATATTTTACCAACATTTCAAGCTGAATTTGGTAGAATACCATTTCATAGAAAAATTGAAAATAAAAAGAAAGTTAATCAAACACAAGAAGAATTAGAAAGGCATAATTCACCACCACCTGATGAAGCACCACCTCCTAAAATTAGTGATAAAAAACGTAGAACAAAGACAATTAGTGATGTGATATCTCGAATTAAAAAAGATAATGCAGAATCGAACGGTATGTTTACATTAGAGGATAAGTCTAAGACTGATGTAGTGAATTGTAAAGATCAAACTTCTGTAGATCTGAGTAGTAGTGTAAATGGGGAATATGGGAAAGATGATAAAAAACAAGAACAGACACAAGAACAATTGGAAAGTGAATCACAACAACAAAAACAACAACAACAAGTACAAGGACCACAATTGAAAATTCGAAGTTTAACTGCAAGACCAATAAAGCGTCGGCGGTCATCCGATTGTGAAGATGAAGCATATACAAGAGATGAAGCTAGTCTGGTACTCTTAACCGAAAGCCAGGATAATATTGGAAAACGATGTGTCTGTGTATCTAATATTCTTAGAAGTCTTACATTTGTTCCCGGTAATGAAGGTGAATTTGCAAAAAGTTTTACATTCTTGGCAATAGTAGGAAAATTATTATTATTACATCATGAACATCCACCTCGTACACAGAAGACGCGAAATTATGATCGAGAGGTATGAATTCAATTATTTTCATTTTTTGTTTTCTTAAATTGTTTTTTTTTTCTTGTTTAACAGGAGGATGCCGATTTTGCTGATTCATGTAGTAGTTTACAAGGTGAAAATGAATGGTGGTGGGAATTTCTAATTCAAATACGAGAAAATATTTTGGTTTCAATCGCCAATATTGCTGGACAAATTGATTTTAATATTTATCCAGAAGAAATTGTTAGACCTATATTAGATGGTTTATTACATTGGGCAATATGTCCATCAGCTAGTGGCCAAGATCCGTTTGCATCAGTAGGTCCTTCATCGTTATTATCACCTCAACGATTAGCATTGGAAGCATTGTGTAAATTATGTGTTACAAACAATAATGTTGATTTAGTGATAGCGACTCCTCCATTTACTAGATTGGAAAGATTATGTGCTGTATTAACAAAACATTTGTGTCGTTCAGAAGATCAAGTGTTACGGGAGTTTTCTATAAATTTATTACATTATTTAGCTGCAGCCGATAGTAGTATGGCAAGGACAGTAGCATCTCAAACACCTTGTGTATCATTGTTGGTTGCATTTATTGAACAAGCTGAACAAAGTGCGTTAGGAGTGGCCAATCAACATGGCATAGGTGCTTTACGTGATAATCCGGACTCAATGGGAACAAGTTTGGATATGTTGAGAAGGGCAGCAGCTACATTAGTGTTTTTAGCACGACATCCTGATAACAAACCATTATTAGTGCAACAAGAATCAAGATTATTAGCATTAGTTATGAGTCAGATATTGGATCAACAAGTGGCACTTTTGCTCTCCAAAGTACTGTTTCAAATATCTCGCAGCTAATCCCGTTGTAGATACTTTTGCGGCCTTGGACTGGTGTACAGACTTTTTATGTATAGCGTGAAAAATTTTTGAACAATTTGTTAAAATAAATGAACAGTGTGTTTGTGTGTATGTGTGATGATGAAATGTTGATGATGATGATTATTATTATTATTATGAAGATGGTGTTGAAGATTTAAAAAAAAAAATCCATGGGACAAATGACGATTTTATATCGTCATGGAAATAATATATGAGATTCGGATCTCTGATAGCTAATGAAATCACATTAGTGTAACCCATAATTGTACCATTTTGTAAAATAAGAAAAACATGCGTCTTTCTGGAAATGTCAAACATCCATGTTACTTATTACATATTTATTGATTTTATTTTTTTTAATTATTATTAATATTATTATTATTATTATAATTTTATTGATGAATAACAGAGTACGGTAGTGCTGTAGCTCTCGAGTTGCCTGGTCTGGTGGTCATACCTTAATTTTCTTTGTTTTATTTTAATTTTTTTTTTGTCTTGCACACTCAGTTCTCTTATTTCATGTTTGGTATTACTGTGCGAATGCTTTATACATGTCTGATATGAAATAAATAAATGTACAAAGGAAGTACCGAAAATGGTGTTTTTATACAAGTTTTAATTTTCTATGTATATTTAGAAAAAAAAAGAAAAGAAAAATGTTTTATACATCCCATTTTAGATGTTACATTAACTCTGTTAAACGAACAAGTATGGACTGTAAAAAGAGAAATTTTGCGTGATTAGAAGAAGCAGTCTTGCTATAGAACTCAAAATGTAGTTTAAAATATGTGGTGATATTTTTCTGGCTGTAGGTATATTTCATCTTATGTATGATTGCATATTGTAAAAATAAGTAAATGCTAAATACATCAAAATCTTTTTAATTCAAGTCTCAACCCTAAATCTAAATATATTCGTATGTTACTGAATCATATTCTGTATTTTTCTCGTATATTTTAACGCTAATCACCAAAATATAATAACCAATAACATTGAAAATTTTTAATCGGAATAAAACGGTGGAGTTATTCAAATGTGGCGAGAGCTACAATTAGGAAGTCATACACAAACAACCCTTAATACAAAATGGCAGTCTTCCCCTTCTTAAATCGTCTACTCCCACTTTTCTAACGACAGTTTTTCAAGATGGCTGTCGTTGTGTTGTAAACACTTAATTTTTTAACTTTTAATCAATATTTTATAAATTTATTTTGTTATAAATATAATTTGGTGTTTTGTGGTTGTAGATAAACACTTATCTTAACTAAACGCATGGTTTTCAATACCGATGTCAGCTGTTACACATTCTGTACCAGGTTAGTTTGATGATACTATCTACGACCGTAACAAACTATCAACAATTCTGTTCGATTCTTATATTCATTTTATTGTTTCCCAAACTAAATATGAGTATCGAACATTTTCAATATAGTTGTATCCAAATATTTTGAAGAGTAACATAGATTCTCCTGATAGATTGCTATTTTTTTTTAATAAATTAAAAGTATAATAAACTTTCTTGGTTTTAAGGTGCTGATCCCACGAAGTGTATCCAAAAGCGTCGCGCTGGAAGTATAGGGTAAGTTATTATCGTTTTGTATATCTAATGAATGCGATTATGATGTATTAGTGAATTTTAATAGAATTATCAAATCATAGCATAAATTAGATTGGTTTGGATGTCGATAAAATAGAAATCTATTATGAACTGCTTCATATACCTAGTAGATGGCGCTTTAATATGACCACAAAATAAAATTATATTGATAATTAGTGAATTAATCCAAATAATTTTCAACAATCCAATCTTCCTCTTATCTAGTTTTAACGCTAACGAACGTTTTATAAATAATTTTTGTTGGTTTGTTGATATCTAAATTATAAATTGGTCCGTTTTTAATAATTTGAAAGTATCAATTTAGAGAAATTGAAGTGAAAAAGTCATTTAATTTATCTTCATATTATCGATTTATCATTGATCAAATTATTATATCATTTACCAAATGATAAAAAATTCATTCACACAATATTCTCGCGCATGTGTAGAAAATCGTATGCCGCCAGCTTTCAAATGAAGACTTGATCACACTCGATCGTTAAATAAGTGGCACATTGCAAAATTTTCTATAAATTCTTCATAGTTCAAAAAACAATGTTGAATACGATATATAATTTTAGCTTCAATACTTTACAGAAAGTCGTACGAGCTTGAATATTATTTGCACTTTAATCAACATGTGTTTAGAGTTCTCTGAATTCCATTTTTTTTTTTCGTTTTATTTTACAAAATTATTAAATATCACCTTTTCATTGATTAATATCAGATCGCTGTTTTATTGCTAATAATTGAAAAAAACACAATTATTCCCCTGTAACATTTATTCAGCAATTTTATTTGATGCTCAATTGCCAGTTTTAATTGAGACATTAAGATAATAATGACGTTAAGTATGCATTATCAAATATTATAATGTTGCAATAAGCAATTTAATTCTATTTTATAATATTCTTGTTATCTAATAATAATTCAAACTGTTGCAGTTATTCGATATCGAGCACATATTATTTATGATGATAGAATTATTTTAAACTGATTCACATTCAACTTCATAAATCATATAATAGGTGTTAATTATTTCCATCAACTGATATGGGCTCAAATCTTTCGATTTCACTATACTTATTATATCTTTGGATAATCTTCAGAATTCGTTTGAATTTTATTCTATATTGTACTCGAAATATTTCTTCCATAAAAATCATCAAATTTTATATTTTCGCCACCTATTATCCATATAAAACTTAAAATGAGAAGACTCTCTGAGATTCAATTATGATAAGCTACTTACTTTTCTTATCAGTTAATAAATAGCAACCTCAGTTGAAAATAACGAGTATAGTTATTATTTAAAATGTTTGAAATCTTATGTTTATTATAAATATGAAAAAAATGTTCATTGAAAAAATCTCATAATTTTTCTGAATTATCTCAAAATGGTTATAATGATTAATTTCAATACTTCAATTGAATATTCGTTAAAAAAAAACAACTGATAGTATTGTTTACGATAAATTAATGGAAATTCAATTGTCTATTAGTTTTGATGATTTATAGTTTTTACTCTAAAAAACTGTATTAGAAACTTATTGTTAGCCTAATTCAACATGCAAACTAATTACATGAGTAGATGTTAGCCAATTTAACCACGATGATTGAGTTGAAAATTACTTAATAGTTATGAGTTAGAGAATAGAATAGATATAGTTAGGTAAATTTGATATCTCGATGAACGAATTATAAATACAATATTAATTAGCACATTGATTTCTCTGAACTAGTGATATTGAAATTTGTATTGGACGCATTCACATTCTCAACATTTCAATCTAATTTTATTGAAATTCTTTCGATTAACTTAGATTAGAATCAATATAGAGCTAAAGTTCAATTGATACCTTTTTGAGAATAATGAATATGAATTGAATATTTAGAAATGATTGATACAGTTGAGGATTTTATTCATAGAGAGTTTTTATGATGTGATTGTCAGGTGATTGTTGTGGCATATTTTGAAATTTTCTGATTAATTCTTTTGGGAAATTGAATTTACCTTTTCTGATATCTTTGACATAACTATACATATGTTTTTCTACCTTGTTCAGATATTACACGCGGCATAATACCCCACCAAAACTCATCTTCGTTCTCCTAGCGGTAGTATCGTCGCCATCGCCACGCCAGTTTACGAATAGAGTTTGTTGTATTATGTGGTATTATTTTGTTGTTATATTTTCAATGTGACCGTGTTCGATAATATATGTACTCATCGATATAATAATAATAATTTAAAATAATTGAAAATATTTTTTTTGTTTTTGTTTTTTCGATTTATTGTATTTGTTATACAAATTTATCTAATTTGATTCAACAATTAATATTAAAATAATTTAAAACGAAATTATTCTTAAGTGCTACCACAGTGGATATGTACGCTTATGCTGGGGGCGGCCCCCCACATTATGCGCCGCCCCCTACTTATCTTCAGCCACATCCGTCGGCACATCATCCCCAAGTTACTCCTGTAACTATGGGACAGGAACCACCACAAGTCGCACATTATTCAAAAAGACGAAGGTAACATAAAACACGTGCCTACTGAAAACACATTCAAAGTATTTCATCCACTTCTGCGCACCAAAAACAAACATGTTGTTAA
>JAZBGZ010000022.1:109736-126777 GCA_037414795.1 Stenodera caucasica
CAATTACATTTATAACAAAATATTTATTGTTATTGACAATATTCTAAATCGAAATTAGCATCAATTAAACCACATGTGCCTTCATTATAAATTCTATTTCACTTTCATTAAATGAAAATAACTAGGATTATTAACATAGAACGTCCTGAAATTTGAAAAAAAATTCATTCTATAAGTAGAAAGAGAATAGACGTGACTAACTGCAAACATTTCAATTTTATTTCTGTAAAAGTGAATTTTAAAATAAAGGGGAAGTTAAAATTATGTTGACATATGTTTACTCAACAATTACTATAAAATAATCATTGACAAAACTATTTAAATAAATTGTTTCATGGCAGAAATCCAAATTTATTTATTTTTATTATTTTTTTTTTCAATATTGCGGTTATAAAAACAATTTGTAGCCGATACATTTTTTTTTGAGCCGGCCACAATCGGTTGGTGTTGTTTTGTTTTGTTTTGTTCTTTTCAGTTTTTCTGTTATTTTGTTTTTTTATTCATTTTTACCTGACAAAGATTTTCAAAGTTGATAAAATATATTTTATGCGTAATGTGTCTAGTCCTTTATTACTTTATTTACATGTTGTTTTTATCTTATTTCCTAAAGCAGTAAAATTCTACATGTTTTGAAAACTTATGTCCTCTATCGTTTCTTTGGTAGACAATGTACGAAAATGTTGAATAAAAGGGAAAGTTATACAGGTGATTTTTTTTTATGATGATATTCAAATTTAAATTAATTAATCTAGTCGACTTATTATGCAGATTTAAAAAAAAAAGTTATAGTTGACAATATCGATGGTCTTATTTTTATGTGGAAATTTCATTTCTCTATTCAAATTATTAGTTTTGTATATATTTAATTATGAAATAGAGAGCTCATTTCACTTGGGATTTGTTTAGTCTTCTTTGTAGTTTTGCAAACTGAATGATTTATTTCATTGTATGTAAAATAACTTTATTATTATTTATTGTTTAGAAATAAAATAATGTGTTTCAAAATTTCATAAATTCAAAGTTATTTCAAAATTCATTTAATAATTTTTTTTTTTTATTTTATTACTTTTTCCGATTACAAATAGTCTAATTGTTACACTATATCTTAATACTCATGGCTAATTAACCTAATAAAATATAATTGTTTATTGAATTTTTAGTTAAGAAGCACGAACTGAATGCTTTATCAACATTTTTACATGGTCCTTCTTCAAAACAATAGCAATATATTGTTTATATATATTATATATATGTATATATAAATATTTTAATTTTCCGCTCTTGAAAACTTTACTGTTATTTTTAAATATCATAATACGGTAATATCTAACGGAATATTGTTAAATTTCTGTAAAATTACATGTGTTACACTTTATAATAGTCACAATGTTTTCAGATGATTTTCGAATATTCGAATATTTATTTTGTTGTTTGCTGATTTATCCAATTATAGACAAAATTATTTATCGAAATAGATTTATTATTTGACATTATATATGTATATATTTTTTTTTTCATAAAAAACGATATGATGATATTTACCCAAAATCGTTTCTATATATGTATGTATACAATAAAGGGCGTCTGGTATTTGCGTATTTACTGTAGAGTTACAATATTGCAGTTCTAAATCTGTATTACGTGCTGCGATGGTTTGATAAAGGTCTCATTAGTAAACCGTAAATCGGACGATAGTGTTCTACAATCACCCTCCCTGTTCCTATAAATATCGGCATCATTTTGAAACTCTCCAATCTACCATTAAACATATTTTTGCTCTTTTCTCTATCTTCTTTATACCCCCAAATTTAATATAAAAATAAATATATCTATTTCTTCTCTGATAAGTTTTTATAACTGAGTACATTTGATTGAATATAATAGTATTGGATTACTTTAACGTTATAATATTGAATACAATTGATATGTTTAAATTAAGATTATTGCTAAGTGCTTCAACAAAGAGCTAACCTACATAGTTTAGTAGAAAGTACGAATTGGCGCCAATAGTGTACGAATACAATTCTATAATACATTTGATAGGATTTTGACAAAAATTTATAGTTACTTTATAATAATTATTAATTGTAGATGATTCTTCCTTCAAATATTTACGGAAAAACTATATAGTTAAAATTTTTGTACATATTAGTATTTTTTGCGTTCATTAAAATAATGTTTCAAAAATGTTTCCAGGTCAGATGAAGACGACCCAAGTGGAAATAAATACACAAGAATGGAAGACGACAGTATTCAGGATAAAGAACGTTTTGCCAGGTAACTATCAAATCTCAGGAGTTTGTTTCTTAATCATTTCTTTATTATTATAATGTCGATTAATAGAGTTCTTATAATGGATGTCTATTGGAGAAAGAAAGGGTATAAAGGGAACCCTGAATAAAATTATAAATTTATTTACAAATAGATTGACGATTTTATTTGAAGTGTAAAACTGTATCTATTTAAGAGATAACAATGATGATATGGAAATAATTTTTAATGTGTATACCTTACCCGAGTTGTATCTAATTATTGTTTTATCTTTGGGTGTGCTTTATGAAGTGACGTTCACTGAACATTGTGGCATTTGAAAATAATGTTTTATATTAAAAATACTCAACTCACTCTCTCTCTATAATATAAGAAATGGTTTTAGTTTCTTGCTAGTTGCATTGGAGGTGGGCCAGGGCCGTGCATTTAAAGGGAGCATCGTGTTCCCGAGCAGTCGTGACACGCCGCGGGGGAGGCGACCATCGACCACAGAACATAGAGACCGTCGACCAGCGGTTCCCACGCTGCCGAGTCTTCCTCTCTCACTCCTTTACGTCTCCGACAATTCACCATCAGTTTCTTCATCGTATTCCCCTCTACAGTTTTTGTTTCTTTGCCATTTTGTGAACTATACAGATGTAATCTAAGTATTTTATATTTCCTAGTTAGTCCTAATGTTTAATTCACTTCCAAAATCTAACGAAAAAACTCTAATCGATCTCTTCTTTCTCTCTCCTTAATTATTTGACATCATCTTTCAATCACTCAACAGGTAATCAAAAATTAGCCAGCTCTCTAATGAAACTATCCGAAAATAGTTATAGGAATATTAACAGGTTGAATCATTATAATTAATTTTATAGTTAACTGATCTCAAATTTTATCGCAAAGTTCACAGTCTAATTATTGATGTTTGAGTATCTTAGAAAGTATCTACATTATTTACCTACCTGGTAATAAATTCTTCTTCTAGTCAAAAATCCAAATGAAACTAGTTGACATTATTGTAAATTAAAATTCCTCCAATACAACTCTGTATATTTTCTCCTCAAGATTCTCTCAAATCAAATTTAAGGGTTAATAAGAGGTTTGGTATTTAGTGATTTACTAATAGTTTAGAGCTGGATGTACCTGGCCAACGATTATGTGTGTCCTCGTAATCTCTATTACAACCATTAGTTTGATTTTGTGGTGTTCGTAGTTCTCTCTATTTCTCTATAAAGTGCGGCCGATCGTCGTCCACGACCCCACGTCTACTAAGATAATGATTGTTATTTAGTTGTTCCTCAATTATTCATTATTTACCGCAATACTGTTACTTATCTAAAATTTTCAAAGTCGTAATGTAATTTTGATGAATTGCATTTATTTTATGTAAAATTTTAGACTTTTTATAATTCAACTTATGAGTTATACCAGTCATATTCTGCAGTAACTACTTGAAGATTATTTTTTAAGAAGAATGATTATTTTGAATTTTTTTTTCAAATTTTATGTTTTTATTGTATAAAAAGATTATAATTGAAGAAATCCTATAATTTTATTGAGACTAAAAATGTAATGACCGATGATTTTTCTTGCAAATTACTGTAGGGAGAATCATTGTGAAATTGAACGCCGGAGGCGCAACAAGATGACGGCCTACATCACGGAATTGTCTGATATGGTACCCACCTGTAGCGCCCTCGCTAGAAAACCTGATAAACTGACCATTCTCAGGATGGCTGTAGCTCATATGAAAGCTCTCAGAGGTGAGTTATTCCCATATAAATATAGGTATATAGGTTCGATTAAAAATATCAATGAATAATAAGGAATCTGTAATAAATTTTCTAACAAAATCATAGATAATAAAATTCCATTTTTATTGTTATCAGATAAAAGAGCTGAGCTTTATTCCATGGCCTAATAATTTAAAGAACTATATACTATGTAGATTGTAGATCTTGAAACTGTAATCGATTTACTTTTTCTAGCTATTGAAGTTTTTGGATTCGTTTATGTTTGTTTTTATCGAATTGTATTATATGTTATAATAAAAATTGTTGATCTATTTTTATTGAAAAATAACATAGTCGTCTTGTACAGCGTGTCGTTTTGTTTCGTGGTAGAAGAATTCGTAACGGTGGTCTCTGATGCTAAACGATTCATGGTAGCTCATCGTTATATACGATCTAACATAGCTGGTTATACGGTCGAGACTCGGCACACAAACTGATACTATCATGTTAGTTATGGGCCACAGAATGCTTACTCTCGCTAACCAGGATTAATGCCCTTATTATTTAATCGTAAAAAATAACAAAGAATAAAATACGTATTCTCTGTTATGCATGCTGCTCCACATATTTGCAACAAAAGTCCTTCAAAAATATCTTTAATATTTATTATTCGTTTATTTATTTTTCTTATTTTGTGGTAGTTAATATTGTAAAATATTATCCACTCAAATTTATAGAGGGGCGTATTTACATGTAGGGCGGGACGAGCAGTTTGTATAATCAAAGCAGTACGTACAATAAATATTTATGTTTTAATTATTGTCGTGACTGGTTTTGATATAAATAATAAAATAAACCAAAATTTTTTATGGTTTCTATGTCCCCTTACAGAAGTGGAATTATCTAAAGAGAAGACACCAGGGAAGTGTTCTTTGATCTGCGGAGATGCCATAAAAAATCCTGACCATTTAAACGGTAATTGGTCTAAGTCTGCATGTCTATAATTATTTGAAAAAAAATATATATATACATAATCATGATGATAATAATAATAGTAAAAATTATTAACAATAATGGTACAACATATAGACCTTTTCTTAATCAAAGTTTCTACGAATAATATTGAAAAATTTTACGAATGATCGAATCATTGAAAAGGCCTGTCAGATTGTACCTAGTTATACCATGTTATCCGATAAACTACTAACCAAAAACTATGCTTTATTATTATTGATAAATGCCGTAGTCTCAATTATATCCAGGCAATTTTGAATGATAAAAATTTATTAACCACTATCCACTATGGCATTTATCACAAAATTTACAATTTATTTTATTCAACTGATTCAACAGGTCTTTTTCTCTCTTTTTTTTGAAATGCATGCTTTTTAGGAATTATTTTTTGTTGTTTTTCACTTGAATTATTTTAAATTATAGAATTTTCAAAACTATTAAATGGACCGTAAAAGAATCTATAACATCTGACCAATTTTTTCAACTTTTTCACAGACCAGACATACATACATAAACACATACATGTAACCTATAATAATGGTTCGCTTAACTAGCTATTAAGTAATTAGAGTGATTGTACGTATCAAAATATAATTTCAATGTTAATAACATTGCGTGGCTAGTGATTCGATAACAATCTACCGAACATGTTTGGAGGAACAGCCACTATCACCGACAGGATTATATATAATCGAAGGATCAACTTGCTTTTTTTTTTCTAAAGTATAGAGATATGTCGAATAGAATATTATACAAAGGAAGAAGAGTCAATGTGCGTTCAAACTCAATTTCTTATGCAGTTAACGTTTTACATATCCGATAAAGTTTTCCAAGAATGGTCACTAAAATATTTGTCGACAAATCATTATGGCTATAAACAAATTATTCAATAATGATAAAAATTATTCATTATTATCGGAATAATTTCGATTATTTTTGTTATTTTTAGCTCATTTTGGAACATTAACTAAATTTCAACATATAATGGCCGTGATTTTCTATTAAATATTGAACTTTTCCAAATGTACTGATTTGACTTTAACGTTTATTGCATACAAATTGCAAAACAATAGCTTTACGTCCGTTTTAAGACAAATAACAACTTGAATAATAATATTTGACTACAATCTTGTTCAAATCCGCAATAGTAAATTTTATTTTATTTATTTTTTTTAGTTCAACTAAAAGGAATGAAATAAGAAGGTATATAAAATTTAAAGACAAAAAAAAATCGGAGTAGATTTGCGAATGTAGAAATAGTTCTGGTCAATTTTGAAATAAAACAATGTATTGTTAAGTTAAAATACAACATTGCTTGCGCAAGTATTTCAAAAACATGACTTCATGTTTTTAACATGTAAAATATAAACAATGGTAGATTGTTTTTCTGTCTTTTTTTATTTAATTCGATTTTTATAATTTGCATATTTTGAATGAATTTAAAGATTATTGCAAATGGAATAATTAATTTTTTCTATTTTATTTATGATTGTTGTTTTTATTTAGAAAACAATGAAGAAAATTTACGAGGTTCCTTAATTATTATATTAATTTCAAATTTTAAATACTTATATGACAAATAAAAATAATTATTTTAGGTACAGGTAATACAAGTACTGATGGAACATATAAACCATCATTTTTAACGGATCAAGAATTGAAACATTTAATTTTGGAAGCAGCTGATGGCTTTTTATTTGTTGTTAGTTGTGATACTGGACGTGTAATATATGTATCAGATTCAGTAGCACCAGTATTGAATTACTCACAAAGTGATTGGTATGGTTCTTGTATATACGACAATATCCATCCTGAAGATGCTGAAAAAGTTCGTGAACAATTATCAACACAAGAACCTCAAAATACTGGACGAATATTAGATTTAAAAACTGGCACAGTTAAAAAAGAAGGTCATCAATGTTAGTAGTATTTAACAATTCATAATAATTATTAGTTAATTTGGAAAATTTAATATATTATTTAGCTTCAATGAGACTTTGTATGGGTTCGAGAAGAGGTTTTATTTGCCGGATGAAAGTTGGTAATCTTGCTCCCGAAAATATGGCTGTTGGTCATTTGAGTAGGTTGAAACAGAGGAATAGTCTTGGTCCTGGACGAGATGGTCAAAATTACGCTGTTGTCCATTGTACTGGATATATTAAAAATTGGCCACCAACAGGTAGTAACAAATACAAAACAAAAAATTAAATTAAATTTTATTTATTATTAGATTAATTATTTACAATAATTTTTCTAAGGATATATTTAAATTTGGAAAAATTATCAGATATGTTCGCAGGTGTTCAGTTGGAACGACAAACAGAAGATGATATCCATACATCTCATTGTTGTCTTGTAGCAATAGGACGTCTTCAAGTCACATCAACACCAAATACTAATGATTTATCTGGTTCAAGTAGTACAGCCGAATTCATCTCACGACATTCCATGGATGGTAAATTTAGTTTTGTTGATCAACGTGTTATTGGTTTATTGGGTTATTCACCACCTGAATTACTTGGTAAAAGCTGTTTCGAATTCTTTCATCCTGAAGATCAAACTCATATGAAAGATAGTTTTGAACAAGGTGAATATTTTAATGAACATTATAATTAAGTTGATTATTATTTTGATTTGGTATAATTTTGTTATTGTAGTGTTAAAATTGAAAGGGCAGACCTTGTCTGTGATGTATCGCTTTAGAGCGAAAAATCGAGAATGGGTGTGGTTACGTACTACAGCCTTCGCTTTTTTGAATCCCTATACTGATGATGTAGAATATATTGTTTGTACAAATAGTACCGCTAAATCTTTGCATAGTGGACCTGAAGGTACAGAACCAGATCAAGTAACTTATCAACAACCTGGATTAGATTACAGTTTACAACGAAGAGACCCTGGACTATATCCTCATATGTTACCATCTGCTGCGCACATACAAAGTTCGTATTGATTAATTATGTTGTTGAAATAAATTTTCACTTTTTGTTTTAATTTCAGATACTCAACAGCAGACAGCCCGGCCTAGTAGTGGCCAAAACGTATATACTACTTATGAACCAACAGCATCTCCAATAGCTTATGGTTCACCATCACAAGCTAGTGCCAGTAGTAGCAGTGGTGTTCTAGGTCGATTAGCTAAAGGTACAACGACAAGTCCAACACCAGCAGCTGCGGCATGGTCATTAAGGCAAGCACCTGAAAATTATCAATATAATCAACAAAGTCCTAGATCACCAGGACCAACTTATACTCAATTAAGTGGTGGTAATTCAAGAACTGGTACAACAGCTACAGCAACAGCAGCAACACCATATCAACAATGGAATTCTTGGCCACAATCTGGACAAAATTCTGATTCAACAGGTCCTGGTTCTAGTAATTCAGGAGCACCACCACCACCACAACAACCTCAAGCACCACATGAACTAACTGATATGTTACAAATGTTGGATCAGGGAGGTGGTTCATTTGAAGATTTAAATATGTTTAATACAACATTTGAATAATTAAAATAAATATATATATATAGTATGAACATATTTGATAAAATAAATAAATAAATAAAATAAATAAATAATGGTAATTGAATTGGTTTAATATTTAAAATAAGAAAAAAATATGGAAAAAAGCATTGAAATTGTGTGCAAAATGTGAGCAAATATTCTATTGAACTCTGATTTTATTTGTAATTATTCTTCGTTTGTTATTTGATGTCTCGCATTTTATTTTTAGTGCTGTCAAATGTATTTATTTTGTAAATTAAATCTTAAGATTTTAGTATACTATATTATTCATTAAATTTACCAATGCTTCTACTATATTTCCAAACGCACCCTTAAAATTAAATTCATTTTCTATTTATATAAATTCGAAAATATATACTATTGGTCATTGTAGGGAAACTAGAAAAACTGTACTACTTTTATATCTGGAAAACATCTAGTCAGATTTGTTATGTTTTAATATTGAAAAATCTCATGAAGATAACGTCGATTATATTGAACCTCGCCATTTCAACTTTTTTTTTTTTAAAGAAAATTGCTACTGTGTCACTGTCCAGTTTAGTTTTAGTTATATTGCATAAGATTTTGTTAAAAAATGATGTAAAACAGACGAAATTGTTGATGGCTTGTGCCATCGACAAAATAAAGTATTTTCAGCTACAGTAATGGATTTTATACCCGAAATTGAATCAATTCTTATCTACAAAAGTAAAAGTACGTTTGTTGAGATAGTTGTACATCAATATTGTAGTTTACTGATTTTTATTTGAAAGTCTAATATGGCCGACTCGAATAGATGCACAATAAACAATAATTTTCAAAAATTTATGTTAGTACACAGAAAGATAAAACGTTTAATCAACCCTGGCGCTTGCTCCACAAATTGACATGTTCTGAATATTTGTCAACACCAATAATAGGGATTCCTTAAAAAAAAATTTGGGGAAAAAATTGAAATGATTGAAAGAATAAATATATTTTCAATTCTTTCCAAAGTCAAACTTAAGTCATAAAATTTTATTCGAAAGATGATGTTTTCTGATGCTTCCTGCGTTCGAACAGTTTCATTTTCTAACCAATAAGACCACGTCATCTGTTGCTTCTTCATCGCTTCGACCTTCGTTTATGTTTAGAGCATCTTTATCTTTGCCTATGAACTTCTTATGATCAGATGTTTGTCTATGAAATTCAACCACTTGATCGGGATATTTTGCTTTTTCATCGACGGATTTGAACGACGATAATAGATCGAAAATTTGCAGTGGCTAATTTTATCCACAAGACACACCATCTGCTACTTTTTCATCGCTTTGACCTTCATTAATGTTTAGAGCATCTTTATCTTTGTCTATGAACTTCTTATGATCAGTTGTTTGTCTATGAAATTCAACCACTTGATCGGGATATTTTGCTTTTTCATCGACGGATTTGAACGACGATAATAGATCGAAAATTTGCAGTGGCTCATTTTATCCACAAGACACACCATCTGCTACTTTTTCATCGCTTTGACCCTCATTTATGTTTAGAGCATCTATATCTTCAGCTACAAACTTCTTATGATCAGATGATGTTTGTTCATGAAATCAAACCTGATTGAGTGAAATTTTTTTTTCGTCGGAAAAATGTGACTGTTTTCAAAAAATCTGAACGACGATAACATACCGCTGTTTGCAGTAGTTCATTTTATTAAGACGACCACGTCATCTGCTGCTTTTTCATCGCTGTGACTTTCGTTTATGTTTAGAGCACCTTTATCTTTGCATACAAACTTCTTATGATCAGATGTTTGTGAAATTCAACTACTTGATCGGGATATTTTGTTTTTTCATCGAAAAAATTTGGCTGTTTTTCCCGGAATCTGGACGACGATAATAGATCGCAAATTTGCAGTGACTCATTTTACCCACAAGACACATCATCTGCTACTTCTTCATTGCTTTGACCTTCGTTCATCTACGTCTCGAAAGTTCCTTTGATCATATGTTTGCTTATGAAATTCAACCTTTTTGATCGGAATAATTTGCTTTTTCATTAGCCATATCATATCAATGATAATAATCAAGTGAAATCATAACCCACAAAATTGTCAACCTCCAAGAACGATACATTAATGTTATCAGTTGGCTAAAAATATAATTGTAAGTTGAAAATATGATTATATTAATCGATTATAATATTTATTTTACCATTGTTTGAGTTCTAAAAAACATAATTCGCTGTTAAAAATTATTTAGAAACTCGGACAACGCTCGAACAATAAACGGAAACGCCCTCTTCAGTCTAAATATACGAACTGAGAAATATGTATACAACTCCTTAGATATAATGGAAAAAGATTAATATTCGATAATTCAATACGTAATAAATGAACTCAAACTTCTTGTTAAAATTCCACAATTATATAATACTATTTTGTACATATATGTAATATATGAGATAGAAATAAACTTCTACCTCGTGGTGATTTGCAACACTAGTTGTCAGTTGTCAGGACAAATTTCCTGTAGCGCGTATTTTAAATGTTGCAATAGATTGTGGAAATGGAAAATAATATATATTTTGTAATAGAAGTAAAATGTTGGATCAAAATAGCTTTCTCAAGAGATAAAATTGAATAAAAATAAACTAAAAATAGAGAAATTTAAATTAAAAGATTGAAAAAATTACAGAAGATATAAAAATGCCCAAAAGTACAAACACATACAGTTCATTATTTGAGAAAATCTGTGAAAACGGATTTGTATCATATTTTTCGTTATTGTGAAGGTGTGAGGAAACGAAAATTAATCTTAACGTAACAAAATTTTCTAGTTTTTCTACCAGCCACTTTATAAACACATAATTTACATATTTCTATAACGAAAGCACTAAGTTTGCAAACAAATAAACACAAATTTCAGGGATAAAAAATGGAAATTGAATCATTGTATCTATATTATAATTATTAAATTTTCTTTTTTCCCTTAATTGTCTTTTGCTGTTCCTAAAAAAATGTAAACATTTAATTTTGGAATTAATTCTATAAAATTCATTTTAATACAGGTGATGGTGTTGAAACAATATTTCCATTGCTACTATTTCTCATTAATGGTCTATGAGTTGAACTCGTATCATGCCTTAATTCTGTTGTTTGCCTTTCTAAACTATTATCATAGAAAATTTTAGATATCAAATTTATCGATTAATGTTAATTATTTTACCTACTACCTCTTGAAGTGGAACCGGTCTTTTTAAATATACCCGTGATACGTTCACGTAAATCTTTTTTACTACCTTTTTCCTCAACATCAGTAGTCGAATTTTGCTACAACAGAATTATAATTCAACTTATTTATTAATGTTAGAAAAAATAAATTTTACTTTTGATGACAATGGTTGATTTTGTGGAAATGTTCCCGGATCTTGATCATCTATACTTCTCGATTTTGTTAATTTTTTCAATTTCCCTATAATACCTTTTTTCTTCTTCTTTTCACCAATCACATCACTCTGTGTTGAACTGCCTGATAATCGACTATCTAAACTAGCATCACGTTTGGTCCACCGCTCAACATCAGATGACATATCCAATGATTGTAAACTTGTCATACTATCATTATCGTTTTTCCAAATTTTTTGTTCATCTTGAATCGTATGTTCCAACGATAAACTCTTTCTATGTAAACTATGAATATCGCTACTTTTCCGTTTAATAACGGTTCTATTATATCTGCTATCATTGATATTTTCATTTTCTATTGATGTAGCTCGTCGCATTCCCATTGTACGTTTGATACGTTCCCGTTCATAATCATCATCGGTGACTTTTTGATAACGTCGAAATTCTTCAGCTGTTATAGCAATGCGTTGCATCAGTAATTGTATCTCTTGTTGTTTTAATTCGGGTGATGAAAATTCCATTCTTTCTGTAACTGGTGATGATTCACGTGATTTTGAACTTCTAATACGACGTGGCGGTGTTGGAGTATAAGGCGCTTCTTTATCTTTAGAAAAGAATAATTCCGGTGCTATTTGTTTTAAACTATCGATTTGATTAACTAAATTATTAATTTTTCTATCATCATCTTGATTCATACGTTTCTTTCCATTAATTAGCATTTTAAATTCTTCACGTTCTTTCTCATAACGTTCCTTTTCACGACGCAATTTCTCATTGGTTGTACGTAATTTTGCATGAGCATCACGTAATTCCAATAAATCGCATTGTAATTCTGTTATTTTTTTTTTATTTTCGTCTTGATCTTCTTCAGATGATTTTTTAAATTGGTCTTGTTTACGTTTAGATTCTAATCGTTCTTTATCACGCTCCCTTTCAACTTCAAATAATGTTTGACGTAGATCACGTGCTAATGTTGCAGTTTCTTGTAGAAGTCTTTGTTGTTCTTCACGTTCTTTTTGCCAGGCTAATTCCATACGGGTACGTATTCCTGCGATTTTCGTTCGACCACTATTCAAAATCTTTTCCTCTTCTAATTCATTAACTCTTGAATGTAATTCGGATATTTTTACTTCCCATGTTGAACGTTCCGAGACTAGCTCAGTTTTCAAGCGGGAACTTTCCAATCTTGCTTCGGATAATTCATCTTCCATACAACTAATTTGTTGTTCTAGAGTTGCAATTTTTGTTTTTGACTCTTCGAGCTTAAACAGATGTTAAGTTAGAAAAAAATGATCATATTTTTAGATAATGAATTTGTCCAAAATACCTCATCGTAATGCAAAACGGTGCCAGTTGTATCTTTATTGTTTTTAGGTGAGTTTTTAAGATCACCAATAGTTTTTTGGGCCGTTTCTAGCATATGTTTATAAGTATCACGTTCTCTTTTGAATCTCATCACTTGTCCTTGTAGCGATTGAATTTCACCATTCACTATAGATAATTGATTATCATATCGCATCTTATAATCAGCTAATTCCAATTTTTTTGATTTTTCCAAACTGTTCAATCTAAAAAGTATAAATTCAATGGTAATTTTTTTTTATATTTTAGTGAAAAATCTGGAATACTTGGCCCGTAATTGTCGAATTTCTTTATCCATCGCCGAGCTATCTGCACTGATATTCCTTTGTATTTTATTAACTTTTTCATAATCATCTAATTTTTTTCTCAATTCATCACTTTCTTTTCTCATATATTCCATTTGATCATTCATAGCTTCATTTTCTTTTTTAATTTGTTCTAATTCAGATTGTTTATCTTCTAAACCAGCTTTAAATCTCGTTCTTTCCAAATCATTGGCTTTTTTATTGTTGGTTTTCAATTGTTCTTCTAATCGTAGTTTTTCTTTTATCCATTCATCATTTTTCGTATTGTATGTTTCGCGAATTTTTTTCAATTCACTTTCCAAATCTTGAATTTCCCGTTTACCATTTAACAATTGATTTTCCAATGTTTCCTTTTCCATTACCAATTTCGCTTTTGTGACAACATGTTCCTCTTCGAGAATTTCATATTTTGCCGTTAAATCATCATATTTTTGTTTCTCTTTAGATAAATTACTCTCTAACTCTGAAAATTATAAAATTAAAATATTGAGCAGCAAATTTCAATATGGAAAAATAGCAACTTTCAATAGTTTCCTGGAAATGTTTTAATTCAGCAATTTTCTTTGTCCCAACTACAGAATTTTGTTCCAAATTTTTTATTTTTGTTTTCAAACTTGATAGTTCTATTTCTCGATTTTTATTCTCTTTATCATGATTTGTTTTCAGTAAATCAATTTTCTTTTTCTCATTCTGCAATCAATTATGAATTAATACTAGAAATTCTCGCATTCTAAACGCTAATGCTAGAAATATTCTTGTAAAATCCAGCTCGAATTATTTTTAGCGTTAACGTCAGGCTGCGGAAACTTTTTATTATACATACTTGTAATTCAATTTCTAATTCGCCTGTTTTCTTTTCGAAATTTAATTTATTTGTTTTATTATCATTTTCGGATTTTTTCAATTTGTCTTCTAAATTTTTCTGATTTTGTTTCGATAATTCTAATTTCGATTCAATATTAGATAGATTTTGTTTACTTTTATTTAATTCTTCTTTTAATTTCATAATTTCACGATTTTCAAGTTCACCAACTTTTAAATTCGTTTTTGATACATTCTCTCGTTCTTTTTTCAAATTTTCTTCCTATAAAATTCATTAATATTATAACGAAGAAATAGTGCGGTTCTGAACAATTCACGATCTCGATCCACAAGATCGAAGTTTGATCAGAGCCGGACTGAATAGCTTTTTATATACCAAACGTTGAATCAGTTTATTTTTACTTTCAACAGTAGTTTCTAATGTTAATATTTTATTATCGAGCTCTTCAAGTTTCTTTTTATCTTCGTTCCATTGATTTGTTAAGGCTACTTGTTCAGTTTCCTTTAGTTTATTTTTCATTATTTCATTCTCAATCTTGATATATGAAAAATAAAACATTAATCAAAATTATAATACAAAAATATTAAGGCTTACCATAGTTTCTAATTCTCTAATTCTCTGTTTATCTGTTTTATCAGTTTTCTTCATTTTATCTTGAGTTTCAGTCAATTTTTTCTCCAATTCTTTAATCTTGTGACTTTGTTCCATCAACTGAAATTACAGAAATTTTAATAAAAATAATTTTGGCGAGATTATTTCGATTTATACGTCTTTAATTTGTTTATTTTTATCATTTAAATCTATTTTCATTGTTTTCAATTCATTTTCTTTCGTTTCAAGATCTAATTTCAAAGATTCCGTTTTTTGTATTATTAATGTCAACTCGTCTTGTTTATTGAGTGCAGATTCTAAAATTTATACTATTTATTTGAATAATAAGAATATTCAAATTTATACTTAAGCTCGATTTTAAGTCATTGATTTCTTGATTTAATAAATTTTTTTCATCTTGTAATTTTTTCTGTTCTTCTTTCGTCTTATCGATTTGTTCTTTTAATTTCTTTTTCTCTTGATTAGATTTCGATAGATTTTCTTTTGTTTTAGTTAATGTTTTATTTAGATCATCATTTTTAATTTTTTCTTGATTCAATTGTTCATTCTCTTTGGATAATTCATCTTTGATTTTTTCGAATTTATTATTTAATTCTTCTAATTCTTTTGAAGTATTATTAACTTCGAATTGATGGCGAAGTTTTTTGACCTCCTCTTCCAATTTAATTCTTTCATTCTCATTAGTTTTTATAGCTACAATCATTTCACCTGAAACAAAATTTTTGGCAAATCTACCAAATAATACGTCATTTGGAAATTTACCAATTTCACTCTCCAAATCATTGACCATTGTTTTCAGTTGTTCTTTAGATGTCAGATTTGAAATTTTCTTAGGAGTCCTATCTAGGAATCTTCTCAATTTTGTTACGTCCTAAATATATAGAGAAATGGTATTTACAGTATTTTTCGCTTCAAAAGACGCGATTTTTTATGTCGAAATTTTGGAAAAAGGATTCTTCGCCGTAAAAGACCCACGAAAAAAAATTGATTACAAAAAGCACGTCTTGTAAGGCGAAAAATACCGTAAATTATTTTCTAATAGATTTACCTTTATATCAGATATTGGATTTTTATTGATTTTCTCTTCAAGTTCTTTGATTTTATTGTTTTTTTCTGCTAATTCAACTTCTAAAGATGCTATTTGATCGATATACTTATCTGTATTTTTCTCACTTTTCAGAGACTTCGTTCCCCGAGTTAGTTGTAATCGTTTATTTTCTATACTTAATTTTTCATTTTCATTTTCAAGTGTTTGAATTTTAGTACGAAGTACGGCTGCTTCTTGTTCGATTATTTGAAGTTGGCGTTTCAAGTCCAACGTTTGTTGGTCCATATCTAAAGATCTAGAGAAACTTTATTTTTTTCAATAAAACTATACAGAATACTTACTTGCTCTTCTGCACAACCTTGGATCGTTTCTGATTCAAACTTAATTCGGCATGGAGTCGCTCACAGTCTCTTTCTTTTTCGATCAATTTCTTCCTCAAATCATTAGCCTCTTCCTCCAAAACCTAGACTTTTAGCGTATTTTTCAAAAATTTTTGACAAAAATTTCAAAATATCACCTTCAATTTTTGATTTTGTATCGAATTTCCTTTATCATTAGCTCTAAGTGATAATTTTGTTGTTGATTTTGTTGCTAATTTCTCTTGTAAATCTTTATTTTTAGTTTTCGTTCGATGATTTTCAGCTTCTAATTCTTCAACTTTTTTTCGAAGAACTGATGCTTCTTGTTCACTTAATTCTAACTGTAATTTAATTTCAGTTGGATCTTCATCCTCAGATATATCACCTTTTTCGGAATGAGGTTCTGGTGTCAGTCTCGAATTATTCGTCGGACTTAATTTACGACCTAAAACATATTTATTTATCTATATAGGTATAAATAATTATTTTCAATATACTTCTAGCTCTAGTGGCCATTTTTTTCAATTGTAAAACTAATGATTCGTTATCATCCTCTATTCTAGATACTTTTTTACGGAGATTTTCAGCCTGAAATACAATAAATAATAATAACTGTATTTAATTTATTAACAACAACC
>JAZBGZ010000022.1:143424-159546 GCA_037414795.1 Stenodera caucasica
GCCTAATAATTTTTCCAGGTATCATGCAGTTCATGTCCAGTAGCACAACCATCAGTGGTAACAACATTACCATGTACACGTATAATACGTCAAAGTTCACAACCTGAAGCATCAACACAATGTTGTAGTACAAATTGTGTACATGGTACAGCACCATCAACATCCCTTAGACAACTTAGGGACCATGGTGATAGTGGTGGGATTGCTGGTATAGCAGCTGATTCATTAAGGATAAATGGTGCTATGCGTAATTTTCGACAGGTATGATGCGTAAAAATCATCAATTATTAATTTTTGATCGAAAACAAATTAATCGAACAAAACTAATAACAATATTAATAATCATATCAATAAATAATTACACGTGAATATATGAAGATAATGGGGCATTATAAGGAAGCTGGCGATTTTTTTTTTAAATACAAAAAAACATTTTGTTGAATTATATTAATTATAATCGTTCTATATAATAATTGGTATGTTTTCACATGGGACGTGATGATAATTAAAATTTGGTATTCTATGTGAAAATGACCAAAATAAATATTTAATATCATGCTTTTCATTTTTGTAAAATAATGACACGTCCGGTTTCATTATTTTATAAAAATAATCGGGACCGAAGCCAGAATAGCACGTTATCCTGTCTATCTTTTGGACATTTTCAAATATTAAATCTAATCACAATTATATATCGTTCGAAAATCAACGTTCATTGGAGAGATATTAAATTAGATTGAATGGAATCGTTCTATTCGATATCGACTTTCCATATTAATAAATAATAAGTAAATAGATAATTATAATACTGGTTACGGTCCTGATAACACTACATTTGCATTCACCTAGACTCAAATATGTTATTTGTATCGATCTTAATATTTGTCTTCAACTTCAAATATAGTCAATTTATTATTAAATTTATAAATTGAAGATTGTAAATTTAGCTGATTTACAATCGTTTATGAAATTTTTCTCAAGTATATTGATCAAAAGCATGACTAAAGGTAAGTCACATGTTGCTTAGCCAAATCACAGACTCTAATATTTCAATATACCTTAATAATTAATATTGAATTAAACTAATAATAATGAATTTCGAATTGTGAGAATTTATCGAAAATCGTCTGGGCGGCACGGTTCAAACTCACCACACCACCTATGTTGCTTTCATCGCAATAAATATTGTTAATATCAAATAAATTTCTAGATATCATTGTTATATTTATTATTCAATACAGGATGTTTTATTTTAATTATGTTTGAATTTTGATGATGAATTCAATATTTTTATAGAACGTTAAAATAGATTGATTGATTGTCGTTAAAGCGAATTCGATATTTTTACAGATGCCACACAAAATATCCGGTCAAATTATGATAAAAAACAGATGATTGAATTGAAATATCCTGTAGCAGTTTTTTCAAATAATATCTGAGGATCAACTAGAGTTTTTATATCAATTATCGAATACTCGTGGAATAATATACATATCTCATTGATTTCGTTGATATTAACGGTGAAAATTAGGATTAAATTAGACTATTAATTGATGATTATTATCAGGAAACGTTATAATGTCTTATATACAGGGTTCAGGAATGCTGTCATCATCACAGACAATGGCTCAAGCACGTAGAGCTCGACTTAAGCGTGCTCTAACAGAAGTCACCAACGATACTGTATCCTATGTGAAAACGGTGGGCTTACCAACTGGAAAATTATGCATATTTATTGTGCAATGTATTTAGTTTGTCTATCTACCCAAAATTCACAATCTCAATCTCAAATCAATAATTTGAAGATCGCGTTATTAATTTACAACATAAAATAATAATTATAATAACAATAAAAAAGAATTGAGGTCGAGATAGGTAGATTAGATGCTTGGACGTGTTGTTTTAATAGACTAGTTAACTCAATTTTATTAAAGTTTGAACGAAATTTCAATTATTCATATGTAGAATTGTATTTACAACCTGTTGTGGGAGAAATTTTTAGCAACACATACCGCACAAAGCATGACACATTAAATTTACTTTAATGGAATAATATGAAATTGATATTAAATTCCTGTGAAAATGTTCAAAAAGAAAACGGCTTTAAATTCATTTATTAATAATGTAAGCCATTTTGTTTTTGATGTGTTTATTTTGTTTATCAACAACAGTTTGAATATCACCTGAAAATCCACCGATAGACATCACATTACCACTTTAATGCTTAAATGAGAATGCGTGTTTTTTTTTTCTTGTTGCGAGTTTTGATCCTCAGAGGAAACAGCAAATCGGGATTATCTCCACTTGATAAATATTTATGAATTGATAATCGATTTTGTTCCAACCCTAATACAAAGAAGCACGCATAACAAAAATAGATTTGGTATAACATCACCAATATTCAAAGCAACATTCTAAATGAAATAATTCCTTGTATTTATAATATTAGGTATTTGAGAGAACAGCTTATTTTTGCAAAAACACGCCAATGCTTGTTGCATTTAAACAGCTAAATGCTTCTAGCAGAGAATCGTTTGTTATTTTTTACCCTTATAAATATTGCTAGTCATTAAATTGATACCAAAGGGATTTCTATATGAATTCTGTTTATACAGTAGAAATCCCTTTATGTTTTCAACACCATATAATCTCGATCTGGTTCGAAATAAATCAACAATATTTATATATTATAGAGTGTTTTAGTGACAACTAAAACAACCTATATATAGAATTTGTATTGTGTTGAATACAATTTCAGTTATATTCCAGCAGGTTCTCACTAACGATTTTTTTTTTCCGAAGGAGTGGCGGTCTGGAAAATAGAATAATTTGTTAAAAGGACCTGTTGTCGATGCGATTCTAGAGGAATTTTTTTTTATCGATAAAATAAAAAGTTCCATTGGTATATCTAGAATTGATATTAATGAAATAAATATAATCAAATTTCAGTTACGGAAACCAATTTCAACATTATCCATTCCTGGTGCTGTTAAAAATTCAAATCGTGATTCAACTAGTGCACGTATGCAACAAGACGATTCTGGTGTTGCACTAGTTGGCCATATCGATTATCCTAGATTTATGGAAGAACGTACTATTGGCGGTGGTGTATATAAAGGACCATCATCCGGTAGTTTGAAACATAAACCAAATGTTGGCTATCGTTTAGGACGACGTAAGGCATTATTTGAGAAACGTAAACGCATCAGCGATTATGCACTGGTTATGGGTATGTTCGGTATTATTGTTATGGTTATTGAAAATGAATTATCAAGTGCTGGTGTTTATCGTAAAGTATACAATTTTATATTATTCGATTTGATTAATTTACTAATTAATTTATAATTGATTTAGGAGGATTTCTATTCGATTGCACTAAAAACTTTGATATCTGTTTCGACTGTGATTCTCTTAGGCCTCATCGTTGCCTATCATGCGCTAGAAGTGCAGGTAATTCCGATAATAAGATCGAATATTATCGATTTATATTGATGATGAATCGATATTTCAGCTTTTCATGATAGATAATTGCGCCGACGATTGGCGTATAGCTATGACCTGGCAACGTATTTGCCAAATAGCAATGGAATTGGTTATATGTGCTGTACATCCAATTCCAGGACATTATCGTTTTGTGTGGACTACAAAATTAGCAAATAAAGGCGGTGGTCTCGGTTCTAAATGTGTACCATATGATGTGCCCTTATCATTACCGATGTTCCTTCGTTTATATTTAATTTGTCGAGTTATGTTGTTGCATAGTAAATTATTTACGGACGCGTCATCGCGCAGTATAGGAGCGTTAAATCGTATCAATTTTAATACGCGTTTCGTTTTAAAAACATTAATGACCATCTGTCCTGGTACAGTGTTACTAGTTTTTATGGTATCATTATGGATAATAGCCAGTTGGACATTGCGACAATGCGAACGGTAATTAAACATTTAATAACTATTCTAATAATAATTGATGATTGATTCTCAGATTTCACGATGAGGAACATGCCAATCTGCTCAATGCTATGTGGTTAATAGCGATCACTTTTCTCAGTGTTGGATTTGGTGATATTGTTCCGAATACTTACTGCGGACGCGGTATTGCTGTTAGCACCGGCATTATGGTAAATATCCCCTAAACAACGTCGAAAATTATTATAATTAATTTTATAATTAAATAGGGTGCTGGCTGTACGGCCTTATTAGTAGCTGTGGTTTCAAGAAAATTAGAATTAACAAGAGCCGAAAAACATGTCCATAATTTCATGATGGATACACAATTAACAAAACGAGTACATTATAATTGAATTCAATCAACAACAATAATAATTATTATATATTTATAGTTGAAGAATGCTGCTGCCAATGTTTTGAGAGAAACTTGGTTGATTTATAAACATACAAGGCTAGTGAAAAGAGTTAATCCAGGACGTGTTCGTACACATCAAAGAAAATTTCTACTCGCTATTTATGCGTCAGTATTTACAATCATTATAACGAAAATTAATTAATCAAATTTGATTTGTTTCATTAAGATTGAGAAAAGTCAAAATGGACCAGCGCAAATTAATGGATAATGCGAATACAATAACCGATATGGCGAAAGTTAGTTGTTCGATAATTGTAATTCGAATTAGTTTTAATTTCAATATTTTCAGACGCAAAATACTGTGTACGAAATCGTATCCGATATGAGCACAAGACAGGACGCTTTGGAAGATCGTTTGACCACAATGGAGGATAAAATAATAGCATTACAAGAACAATTGGATCTATTACCCGAGCTAATAGCCACTCGAATACAGACTCAGGTAATTTTATTATTCGTTATTCTTATTTGGATCGTTTGCGATATAGAAATGAATTGTGAATTAAAGGCGGAAAAGAATGAGCAACGGCGTAATTTTTTACATCCGGAATCGGCAGCTGGTCTACAACAAGCTCGAAGTGTGCCTCCTGGTTGCTCCTGGACAACATCAGCTGGTAAACAATCAACAGCATCATCTTCAATACCACAAAGTTGATTTCCCTTATAAAACTAGCTAGAAAATAACAGAAAAAATACAATTAGGAAAGACATAAACGGTATCTAATCTACATAATAATTTACAGTTTTTAAATTTAGTCTTCTAATATTAAGAATTTCATCAAATATGGTGCATTTGTTTAATAATAGACATACATATAAATATCATTAATAGCAATTTTAGAGCCTTACCTATATCCAGTATTAAAAAATAACACACATCATATGAAAAATTCCAAATGATTAGATTTAAAAAATAAAAAAATGCTCAGTATTCCCCATAATAAGACATCAGTTAATTTGGGCCAAAGTCTACACGATTTTTGTTCTAATTTATATTTAATTTATGATCGCCTGTAAAGTACTATAATCATATTTTTTTCGATTAAAACCTTTTAGAAAAAGTGCCAATATATTTTATAAAAAATTATAACATCACAACACATCACAGATTTTGAAAATTTCGGCAACTTTTCAAATTTGAACTACACTCAAAAATACAAATAAATCTCTAATATTAAAATCATTGTTGTGTCAAACGTAATATTCCCAAATGACTAAAGACTGAAATAAACCATTGAGATGAGAATTAATTGAATTACAAATAATCAAGAGTGAGAGATTGAATTTTTTGATTGATAAAATTAAATTCTCTATAGGCATATGATTATAGTATTTTTTTTTTCGTTTAGTAAGAAATAATCTCGTTCAATTTAAATGAGATATAAAATGACGAAATTTCTATAGTTACGAAATATTCCCTAAATTAACCAAATTGCATAATAACACAATTTCTCAATAGTTCTTCAATATATTATTTCGATTTTATTTAGTGCAACCAACAAATATGCAATAAAAAAAAATAAAGACCAAAATATAGTTATAAAATACTGGTAGAATACTTCCACGACTAGAAAATTAAACAGGAGCAGCCACAATTTTTCCGAAATTAAAATGAGTTTTATTAGAATTAATTCAATTATTTTCTAATTAATTCGAGACAATCCCAGAAATTTGATTCACAATATTTGTTCTATTAACAAAAGTGTCTTTTTGTGGCTCATCCTGTACATATTTCCACTATAATCGTGGAAATGAATTTGAAAATTTTTAGATAACCAAACATCGAACTAACTAATTGATAGAATTTCTCAAAATTATACGATTCAGAAATTCTCAACATGAAAAGTTTGGAAATTCTAGTTAATTAAAAATGTCTTCTAAATTTCAAACTTTTCGCAATTTCTAAATTCTTGTGTCAATTCAATAATTATATTGTATAAATAACTTGCGTTTAGTTTCTGTTTTCAAAAATTTTTCTGAATCGTTTCTAGTATAAATTTGATTACCGAACGATAATTGAAATTAAAAAAAAAGATAAAACAAACAAAAATTATATTTAAAAATAATAAAATAATGAGAATTCTGGTGTGATAGTGTATGGTGCACCTTAAATATTTAATATGTACCAATACATTCATTTATATAACGAATGTAATATGGTACATAGATAGATATGTTATAGATATATTTATATATTCAGCGGTCCAAAAAATGTTGTTAAACTGTTAGAGTTTTCTGCAATTTCACAAGTTTTATAAGCATATTATATACTATATAATTTAGTATTATATCATATAAATATTGTACAAGATATTAGTATATTCAATACAAAAAAAAATAGTAATTTGAAATTTATGAAATCGCCTTTACGCATTTTACAAGCTAATTTTTGATGAATTAGTTTTTAGTAAAAAAAATGTTTTATTATCCATTACTAATCCAAAAATTTTATTATATCGCCCATTGTAGGAAATTTTTCAATTTCATTACATTTATCAAGTATACACAGCTCTCTATAAGACTCGATCTCGATCTCTATTAATGTAGATTTGTTCCTTGAAGTTATCTAAATTATTTAAATAGAGATCGAAATCGTGACTCTTCTAAAAATCAATATTTTAAAATTGATGAATGATCATTTAAAATATTTCAGCATCGTAATATTTTCAAGCTGCATTTGCGTGTTGTCCATATTATGTTAAAAAAAAATAATAATAATAAACTATTAGTTTCTTAGAGAAATAGTGTTTTTTTGGTGGAAAAGACCCGAAATTTACATTAATTAAAAATATTTATTTTCAAATGGATAACTACAAAATGATTTTTTTAGATATAAATCGAGATGAAGATTTCAATGAATACCTATAACTGTAGTGGATTAATTCTAATTAATATTAATAATTGTTGATTAATTTTGAATGATCACAATCCGGCTGAATGGCCCTATAGACAATCCGGACTGGTGGTCGATAAATCACCGGATTATCAACAGATTGTTGATACGATAAATCTGCATAGTGTGGAATACTTCTTGTTTCTTCTAAATATTGTCGATTTGGTAAATAACGATTTTGTCTAATATTTGTATTAATTTGTCTGTATTGTTGTGATGATTTACGTTTTATTTCTGGTTTATAATTCGTAACAATCGGTTGATATTGAATATAATCGTTTTGTGCCTCCTCAATTGGTTCATATTTGAATTTCGTTTGTAATTTCGAAACTGGACGCCGTTGTGGTTGATAACGTTGCTGTTGTCGTTGTTGTTCCTGTTGTTGTTGCAATTGTTGATTTTCAACAGTTTCACCTTGTTGTTGTCCATAATCAACGAATTGATCTTCAATTTGATATTTTTGCGTTATCGGATAATCATCTGACTGTTCTTCAACTTGATATCGCGTCGATTTTCTTATAGTATCCAAATTTTTGTTAATTTTCGAACGTATTGGCTGAATTTGATCATAATCACTTGATTTATCCAAATAATCATCATTCTCAATTAACGGGATTTGATAGCGCGGTTGTTCGTCAATTTGACGATGTTGTTCATCAATTTGTTGCCGACGTTGTTGCTGTTGTTGTGGTTGTTGATAATAATCATATTGTTGTGTTGATTGTCTTAAAATTTGTTGTGGTTTTTTGTTAATTTTTTGATTTCGTGTTGTTGGTGATGATTTCGTTGACGGTTCTTCAATATTAGCAGCTTCAGCTAATACTTTTTGTTGGGCCAATAAAGCATTTTGATAAGCGACAATATTGAATGGTGTCGGTTTAACTGGAATCGATTTCGTTACATCGACGTCTTCATACGGATATTGTGGATATTCTTTTCTGGAATATTAGAAAAATTCATGATAAATTCGACTAAAATCAAATCAAAATTCTAACTGTTGTTGTTCTTGTTGTGCGATGTAGCGATACGAGGTGGGATATTTTGGAGTATTTCTCCTTTCATCCTGGACTTGTTTCACATTAAATCTCGAATAATTCGGACGATTATTATAATTATTATTATTATTGTGAGTGGTTCCAGTAGTCGGATTGACTTCTTTCAAATATTGTTCACCGAGTGTTTGTGGATTCTGTTGTGGTAAATTTTGTTTTTTAGCGCCAATTCTCAAACGTGCTAGATGGGTTTGTTTTAGAATTTGTTCATAATCTTTATGAGATGGTGTTGATTTTTGTTGTATTGTATACGGTTCATCGTCGATAATATCGTCATCTTCATATTGATAACGTTTAATTGGACGTCTTAAATTTTCTGGCTCAATATCGTATTGATCATAACGTGGATTATAGAACGTTGATCGTGATAAATCACTATTTTGACAATGAACTATCGTTGTCACGATTAACACTAGAAATTGATCAATTAATAACAATCAATATTAATAAAATATTTTTACCTATGAAAAATTGGAACATTTTCACTATTTTATCAATAATAAAAAGTCTAGAATTGTTGGTAAATAACTAAAGTAGAAATATCGTCTAAACAACTTTATATAGTTGTGTTGAAAGAGAAAGGGCATTGGAAGAGACAACCCATCCCATTCATTTAAAGTAGTTAAACTAGTAAATGTGGTATAAATTTCAAAAAATTTGTTTCATGTTAAATATGAGGAAGAGTCTAGTTTTTTTTTTTTTTGTATTTGGGCAAGTTCTTATTTGGCAATTTATGTTAATCAAAATAAGATACATCAATTTGAATCTAAATGTGCTGTAACATTGTTGCATAATGGACCGATTTGTTTGTGAATGTGATTTTTGAAAATCGCCTGACCTGGATGTTACCGTAAAATTAAATAATTTATATAATGTAATAATCTCTAAATCGATATCATTAAATTTATAACTTTATTTATAATTAATTTTTTTTTTTATAAATAAGGTAAATAGATCTTGTTAATAGTGAGTGGCAATCAACTTGAAAGGTTATTGCAATAAAGATAATAATCGAATGAAGATTACTTTCATTATTGCAAACATTCGCTCTATATTGTCCATTTTTTTTTCCCCCATTGATATTCGTTTATCGTTAAATTTCGAACAATAAACGCGACTTTTCTCCAATTTCGTTTACTTACATCAATCGAAATTGTTGCGTTTTAAATCGGTCTTCTCACTATAACCAATTTAGAATTAAATTGGTTAATATCGGCTAGAGGAAATATAATTTGCATCTGATTACGTTTAGAAAAATTTTTTCTATTGCTAACAGAAAAAGCAATTTTTTAATAAAAAAATCAACAATTGACAAAATTCCTCATTAACAATTGTCATCGTATCGGATTCCGCGTCGTATTTCATTTTTTCATAATTATACTTTTATTAGTAATTATTATTAATGAGTTCGATGTTAAAATAGTTCTTTTATAATGAATAATATGGCGCCATCTCCACATCCGCATCCTTTATCTATCTTTGTTGAACAACCCCTTGAAAAAAATTCAAACTGTTGTATTGCAGTCGCATGGCACAGTTCTACTTGAACTGTCATCGTTGCCGCTTGGTTGAACTGATAAACAGATATTTTTTCGAAGAGAAGTCTATTTTTATTTTCGATTCAATTGAAATAATAAATGAACTGATCCATGATACGCTATGATGAATATTTATCGGTTATTATTTATTGTTATTATTGCAATAATTTCAATTGGTAAGTCGTTTTAAATTTAGACATTTCGCGCACATTCCCAAACTCCCGCTTCTTATTATCAAATTTTATTATTCGCACGAAATTGTAGAATTTCAATAATTTTGAATAATTTCGTTATTTAATCGAATAATCGATGTGTCATTTTGAATAATTCATGAATTTAATTACGGATTAATGACAATTTTTTTTAATCTCCGCTTTTTGATATATTGTCGGTATCAATATTTTGATGAAGCTGTAAATTTTTATAATTTATATTTATGTATATCTCCATATATTATTCGTGTCCGCATTGCAGGTATAGACGACGTCTCTGTTAAAGTATTAAATTGCTAGAACTGAATCAATAAATGATGACGTCTATAAAACGAACTATACACAAAAAAAAAACAACTATAAAAATCGATTTATTTGCAATTTTAATTGTTTAAAATCAATTTCTATACGAAATGTCAGACTTTCAGTTTAAATTTCCAAAAAAAAACGTCTATTAATTATTTCTAAAGCAAATTATAGTAGGTGGTAATGATTATTTTGCAACACCTACTGAGATGTTGTTTTGAAATTCATCAATTAGAGCCAGTTGTTCGTCTAATCTTTACTGTTTACTGCGACTTAAATAACAGTAGAGATGCGACATTAGAGACCTGATATCGATGTCCCATCTCTATTTATCACAATTCATCAAGATTCAAGATATTAATGGAGTTGTTTTTGGATTTAATATTTGATATTTGCAGATGCTATAGAAGAAGATTGCACTGATTTTCAGGGCCAAACTATAGCACACGGTTTACTTTACGTACCGGGACCAGCTGTATGTAAGATGTGTGTCTGTTATCATTCCGAGCCGATGTGGTGTAAAGCGATTTATTGTGACCCTCCATATGTACGTATTTGAAATGAAAATTATTATGATAAGAATCAATTACAATTAATTTTCTTATAGTTTTGTAACAAATTCAGAGTCGGCGAACGTTGTTGTGAGTTTGAATGCTTAGATCCACCAGGTGATGAAGCTTTTAGATTATTAGAAAAATATAGACAAAAATTAAGGTTAAATTCTCAAGGAAAATGCTCAATTTTATCGATAATAGTTGTTACTATTATAGCTAGCGTTATTATTAAATATATTTAATAATAATTGATTATTAGCCAAATTATGTAAAAAAAGTATTTTCTTATTGAAAACTAATCTAAAGCTATCGTGCATTTTATTTATAGCAAATTAACGAGAATCACATATTTTTGATATTAAAAAATGCATAAAGCTGAGATAAATACCTTGCGCTGTCTTCCTTGTGCTTTTTTTTAATAAATGACCAATATTTTCAAAATCCTATTTAATTTTTACATGCACGAATTACTAAAATACCTGCTAATTACGGTGCTTATTAAATTGTAATTCTGTTCACACCTATTATAAGCATTTTTTCGAGGGTATAGTGTATTTTTCAAATAATCACTTTTTCACTATTTAGATAATTAAATTAGTCATTACTCAAGTACAAATATTCGTACATGAAAATTTGAGCTTTATAATAATTCTCTAATCTATAGGTATTTGATAATTATTAACTCTTTAATATATCGTTTTGAATCCTGAGATAAAGGAAATAAATTGTGATTAATAAGAACTGTAAAAGAATAATATTGTTATGTTATATTGATAAATAAAAATTCTATGCATGTTGTATTGTTATAAAATTGTTTTAATACACAAATAAAATAAATTTGAATCAAGTTTTATTTCTAAATAAAATTAGCTATCCACATTTATAATCAACCTCAGCCGGACATAACAGTAATTGAATTACACGTCCTAATGCTTGTAAACATTAAAATTAAGGTTTTATTCGAAATGATTTATGTTGATTAGATTAAGAAATATTTCCATTCCAAAAATTCCCGCTAATCAATATAGTTTTGCCATCTATGTTCGAGAAGCTAAACTTGAATAATCTAATCGCATTACAGAACAGAAATCATGGTTATCGCCAAATTATTTGAGGTTAGGTTGCCTATAAATTGGAAAATAGTAAATAGACGAAAACAATCGAAACAAAATGGTATTATAATTTGTATTATTTATTTTCGAATTATTGGATAATCTAATTTAATTTGATTTAGAAATTTCGTTTTTGTGGTGAAGCAGATTGTCCCGATTGGCTTTTAGCACAAATCAACACATTATCAAGAATGTCGTCAATTAAATTAAAACAATTAACACAATTAGTTGCTCAAGGAATAATGGAACCGCCAATTGAAGTTAGTAATTCATTATAAATCAATTAATTTGTACATTTATCAATTCAATTCGCAATAATTAAAAACGAATAGTCGAAAAACCAGAACAATTAAATATAGTAATCAATATGGTTATATCGTAATGGATGACTTTTATTTCTTATTGCACTAATCACTTCGATCAGTGATAAGTCTATCAAAACTGATTATTGCTTTATTTTTCAGATGGATAAGGCTGAGAAACTGTTTTTCGACTCTAAGTTGGGTGATTTTTTAAAAAATATTCTCATAATTAGTTTTATTTTTATTTTGAATTGGAAATATTTATAGATTCAGACGTTGATTTGAAAACATGTATCGCTTGTTTATCATTTCTATTAACATCAACAATACAATATAATTGTAATAGTACAGCATTACATAGTGAATTACAACAATTAGGATTGCCGAGGGAGCATAGTACGTCAATAAAACGTATTGTTGATGAACAAAATGGGAAATTAACAGATTATTTTCGTAATAAATGTTTTACAGGTATCAATAAAATAATATTGAAATCGACTATAATTATATGTCGTGTTTTTAGTGAATCATTTAGAAAATATTAATGTTGATTTCGATATTGACAGTAATTTAGTTGGTATGAAATTAACGATAAATGGCGCTGAACAAAATGCTACATTAGTTCCATCTTTAGTTGATAGTATATTGAATGATTTGAAATTTGTACATTCGAAAATGGTACAATTAAATGATAATCCAATGGTTTTTACGTAATTTATGTCTTTTATTAAAAATATATTATTATAATATAGAGAATATAAATTTTTTTTTGTATAATTTTTCATGAATGTTCCCTCGAATTGTGTAATAAATTCAGTAGAGTTTGAAAGGCTTCGTCGATATCTTTGAAATTCTAACATTTGTGCGTTATATACGAACAGAGTATATCGACACAACTACAACTACACACGTAGAACCGCTAGATAAAATGAAAAAGTAATTTTGTTGAAGAGAATTCATGGCAGCTTTGTACAATCGTTTTCACATTAGCATCGACTTAGCGCTTGCCGCCACATGACCGCTTTCTCACCCTGAAAATTTCCATTCGTCTTTTACTACTGAAAAATACTGTAAAGACGAAGGTGTGCTACTTCACTTGTCTATGTGTGTGTCTATCAAAAAAAAAAAAACAAACTCAAAAAAAACAAAAATGAACGAATAGAAAATATATCTATAGTCATGTTCCGCACACAATCAAATCTGAACACGACTACAATCGTAAATCAAACAAAATTAAATATTAAAAACGTTCAAAGTTTTCCTACGCGCACCATTCTAAATTTAAAATGAATGTAAAGGAGATAATTCGAATTTGAGAAATTTGTACCATTTCTTTTCCTATAAGGGAATGAGTGAAAAAGAGAAAGAATTATAAAAAGAAAATTTAATTTAATAGTGTCGACACATGTGCTTGTCGTTTTAAAGAATTTTTCTCGATTTCCATATTTTCCTGGCATTGTCCCTGTTTCGGACAAAATGATAATGCCTTTCTAATAAAACATTTGATTGATCGACTAATATAGAATAATTTATTAATCACAAAATCGAGTCAAACGCGATCAAAATGGCCATTATTATTTTATACAATCAATTCCATATATGTTGTTTCAATTGATGAGATGTTGAATAAAATAGAATAGAATAAAAAAAAAAAAGTCAATCGAAACTGTATCTGTTAAGTCAGTAATGAAACTTTTCATTGAGCGTCAATTCACTCCCCTATCTTTGTCTCTAATTCTATCTTTGTCATTTCTGTTATATAACATTGGCGAGATCTTTTTGGTGAACAGGCAGTTAGTTAGAACGCGGCACAAATCGAATTACTTACCCCCATTTTAACATGTAATATCCAAAAGGCTTTTAGCAATAGGGTGGCTGATGATATCCCCCCATTTAACCATTAGGACCAATTCTTCCAATGGAACGTAATTCACTAAAACTATTTGAATCATGATATTTTAACAGTCATTTAATGAACTGTCAATTAAATATTAAAATAACTCAATAAACAAATAAATAATTCAATTATATGATCCGATATATCTATATACAGTAATGGTATGAATCAATAGAATTTTTTGGCACAATCTTCGAAATTATTCAAAATAAACCAATTTAGTATTGACGACATAACTAATCGACAGATTCATTTTAAATATTAGTTTTTCTTTCTCATTCGTTGGTAATTTGATTTCAGAAATGTTATCATAAAGAAGACGAATCAAACAAAAAAAAAAAATAAGAAAAATATGCAAAAAAAAAATAATAAAATTGTATATATCAATTGATTAATGGGTAACATAATTGAATCACAAGGCGCCAACTAAAAAAATATCGTTTAAATTAATGGTTGAATTTATTTCTCCTATGAAGTTCAAAAAGTTTTTCTCAACAGCGACAGTTTGTAAAAGGAGGGGTTCGCTTATTTGAATGAATGACTTTCGGAACCTAGGAGCGTGAACCGCAGTACTGAAGAGATTTAATATCGACAAGGGTCCTAATTTAATATGAATCCCCTCTAGTGTTATTAGTTACATATAGATATATATTGTTATACAAAATACTATTATTGTAATGAAGATTTTTTTCCTATACTTGATATCTGATTTATGCCTATTAATATAACGCAAATTGTATCATATTTGGCCCTTTATACAATAAAGTCTTTATCCTTAAGTTAATTCATACCCTGTTGAACGATTGATTGAGTACCGTGATATTCGCTAAATTCAACACTCTCACTCCAAAAGTATTAAAGTTGACTTAAATTAATATTACTTAATTAATATCCCAATTTTATGAATTTTTTTCAATCAAATTAAATCTCATCCATTGGCTGAATTCACGTACCTTGACGTTCTGCTTTTTATATCAGATGTCCGATAATTCCACATTATGGAGCGAACAGGAAAAAAATTTGGAAACTCTAAGACAATCAAGCTACAATTAAACAAGAAGTACCAGAAGCTATACAGAGAAAATTATTTTGATCTTCAAATGTGGCTTTAGAACATTCAAAAGTTTCTTCATGTTTGACCAATTGTCAAATAGGAAACATTCGGTATAAATAAATGGAGTCGTGTCCCACGGAAAAAGCATTTATATCGTTTTTATATAATTTTGGTGTATAGTGGAACAAATTCGACTTGACCGACTGTCATTGAAAATTCTTCGCCAATAAATCCTGAATTAAATAAGACGAGTAAGTTGGAATATTTTTTGTGATATAACAAAACAGAAAGTCCATAATTGGGGGTTTCTAAAGGTAGAAATTCTAGAATTTCGTTTCTTCCACTTTTTAATTATCCCGTTTTAATCACCAGATCAATGTTGATTGAAAATTTTATTAGTCAAACTTTCCAACATTTGTAAGTAATATCGCTGAATGTTTGTTATTCAAAGTTTTTAATTTGTGTTGAACAATAGGGAGACGTTAATATTATTTTTCGTTATACGCCATCTCTTTTTCTACATATATGTATAGGTACTGTATAGATAGATCTGTCTCTTTTTGTGTATATAGTGTGAAAACAGGGGACAAATTCTTACATTTCAAACACGGTATAGGAAATATAGTCATAAATTTTTAAAGTTGATTTTGTGTAGTATTCGTACAAATCAATTCATCAACAGTACAGTTATAATAAAATATGTTCGATATTTGTATTGGTCGACTATTAACAGTCACTATAAATTAAAACTTTACAACGTGTTTCATTTAGGTAATTTGATTTTTACCCTCTAAGTTCTGCCTAAAACAAAAAAAAAAAAAAAAAACCAACAGAAA
>JAZBGZ010000023.1:0-10305 GCA_037414795.1 Stenodera caucasica
GGTCGATTTCCTCATTCGTCATACAAACAAGTTGAATTTAATCATAAAATAAAGAAATTGAAAATTTAGAAAACAAATTATTACAATCACTAGTTTTCCAATATACATATATACCTATATTGAATAACAAGTGCAAATTGGTTGGCATTGGTTTGCTGGACTTTATGCATTCCAATCATTTTCAACGCTTACGATTACGTTAACGATTTTGTTAATTAGGCATCATTAGGCACAAAAAATAATGCAAAACTAACAAAAAGTAAAAGAATAATCAAATTGGAAACTCTGCCAAATGGAGTTTTACTTATGCAGCAGTTTTCTCTTCTAATAGGGAAAACTAATAGAAAATAATTGATTTTTATGGATGGATGGATGGATGGAATTTCAAATTTTACAATAACTCAGTTTAGTTGGTGGTTTGAAATTAAAAGTTTTTCATCATAATACATTGATGATGAACAACATTGCATATACTGGCTGTCCCACGTACGACAACCAGTCAAAATATTTCCGTTATTTATGACGCGAACAGGAAAGTTTAAAAATTACTAAACAAATATTTTAAAAAATATATCTCCCTATAGTATGTTGCATATAATAATCTGTATAAAAATCAAGTAATCAATCAAGTATCCGTCGACAAATCTTAACTGAAGCTTCTTTGGATTGCTTTGTTCAATATTTCGATTAGATGTCGCACAGGGGACGTCCGGTATAATTCGCTGGAATCATATAGAAAATAGGTCATTCGTGAATTGATGTTCTTCCCAATTTTGAGTACAAAAAACTCACTTTGACTTGAGTCTTGTGTTGGAGTTTTTATCCCCTTATACAATGTATTTATTTGAAGTATATTCATTTTTAACTTTTTAAGTTGGCAATATATCTTTCTATTGAAAACCTACACGTATTGAATTTTATTGGTCTAGAGATGTTGCCACACATCCCTATATTATATTTTTATTTGAAAAAAGCTGTCTGCCTACTCGACATTATTGGATTTTCAGTTGATTGTTATGACCCTTTTTTTATATTTTCATCGTTTATTTATTCAAAGAAATGTATTCTGATACTGTTTCGAATTCTATTATGATATGAGTTGTATCAAAAAAAACGGATGGAATTGGCCGTTTGAAATTTGTATTGTTATATTAATTCTCTTTTATTATATGAATTATTATTTTGATATTTTAATTTCATTTTGTGTGGATTTTTGCTTTCGTTATTGTAAAGATATGTTTCATTTTGTGGTTTTTTAATCAAAACAAAACGTTTTATCCATGTTATGTTCCCTTGAATTTCTTTCAACTGAAATTAGAGCACATTACATAAATAGAATTAACTTGATAAAATGTGTGTGGAAAAAAAAAATGAGAGAAATTTAAGTTTTCCGATTGTATAAGATTTTTGTGAAATATCTTTCAACACAGATGTTTCGCTGGAGAAAATATTCAATACATATAGTATATATGTATGTATGTATGTATAAAGTGACAGCTACCTTTATCATTCAAAAACGATATTCGAGCCTTTTGCAGCTTTGGAATTTTACGATAGGAGTTAAGGGAATTTATTTGAATGTAAGGGCCACAAGATTAAATGGCTGTATAAAAAACAGTAAAGTTGCCAGGAAACAGGAAATAAACATTTATTACAACACTTTTGGCTGAGTTAATAAAGTCATTCTTGTTTTATGATACAAAACAAAATGTTATCATCAAGGGTCTTATCCATGGAACTATCTAGAATAGAATTTTCGAACTGATATGGTTGATGATCTTTTTGTGCCAACTTTTCGCCTCAATCCCACAAAAGATTATCATAACAAGTTACATTTCTCAAGAGACAAAATTAATGAATGGTGTCGGAATAAAAACATCTTGAAACTGACATCAAATTTGGTTGTAAAATTCGAGCCTTGCCCAATTTTTTTGATGGAAGTCTTTTGAATTCATCATGAATTATTTAGTTTCTGGTCGTTCTTTTAAATAAAAATACATAATGGGAATGAAATAGTAAAATTCTTGTTCATCAAAAATATGTATATTGGGAATTTTCTGAAACTGTTGATAACCAAATATGGGAAATTGCCTATTCATCGATGTAAAAATGCACAGTTTTCAAACGGGATTCGATAAATTACAGAAACTTTAATAGTAGGAATAGGGTGATAAATCTTATCTTTACTCACAATGAACATCTAACGTTAATTCAGAAGTGAATAATTGAGAAAAGGGACCGAACTGCTTTGTTGCAAATCGAAATAAATCCGATGAAATCTTTAAAATATCTTTTATTTCCATTACCTCCTCAAAATCAAATTTTTTAACAAAGAGACCAAACTCTCCCGTATATTCCAAAGATTTTCAGCATTTGCAAATGCTGATGCCTCTTGGCGTTCTTGATGAGTCTCCTGAGACAGTTTAATTGGGACTTTCTAGATATAAAGTGAAACATTAGAACAAAGAGTATTTTGTAGAAAAGCAAATGTTCTAATTATTGGGAACAACTGTTGATGTAATTATCCTATCATAAGAATGAATTTTATTACTTAAAATTTAATTTGAAATTATTTTATAGTTTAATAAGTGAACTGCAGGAAATACAGAAATTGGCCATAAAATCTTAGAAATTAACATATAATTTCCCCTACTGAATAGAAGCAATTATTTTAACTGTTATAAGTATTTGCTTCTTATTATATTTGTATATCAGTACATAATAATTATCACATAACATTTATTCTACTTTTATAACGAATATTTATGTATAATTTTGAATCATTGAAATTTGAAATTATAAAATTCCGCGATTTATATTTCATATTTCAATTATAAATAAATGAAATTCTTGTCACGTTGTCAAACAATAAACATTATTAATTAATTATAAATATGAAAGCTTTATTATTCAAGCAACATACCTGTCTTGTACGAATCACATGATAATCGAAGAGAAACTAATATTAATTTTGTATGTCTTTCTGGTCGAATTATCAAACAAATCTAATTATTATTATAGGAACTATTATTTATAATTAATTAACAAGATGTCATTGTAAACAAGCAAATTTACAATGCAGAATTACCTGAGTAAACAATCTATAAATAAATAGTTGCTTGCTCACCTGTTTCAGATATTGATTTCGAAATAAACGCGGGTAATTTACTTCAATCATATTTCAATCTAAAGTCATATGATCAGATTTGCTACACAAAAACACCAGTAAATGGCGCTTACACAGATCTTTAATTTAAAGCAATGATTCCAAAATAATTGGTAACGGAATTTGTGAACTCTACTGGGAAAATTTAATTATATTGAATATAGATTAGAAATTGAATTGACGAGTTAAATTGCAGTAGAGATAAGATATTGAGAAGAGCATAAGTAATACAAGAATAATGTTGCCTTAGAGATTGCTAATCTCTACTGTGAGTTGATGCGTCCTCAACATTAAGATTGTTTTAAGGTTGAGATTAACAAGTGGCCCTTGAGAACAATTAATTAATATTCTACTTTATGAATTGTTTTAGGACCGTTGCTTTATTACACATCTTCGGTTGACCTGTGTTAAATTCACAGTTAATTAAATTTTAGAAAACGGAAAGCCTCGTTTGTTTCATGAATTGGCAAATATGTTGATTTCTCATTATTATTATTATTATTATTATTATTATCATAATTATAATCAAAGCTAGGAATTTATTGTTATTACTATGATTGTTGTTCTTTTTCCGTTGTATTTATTGACTGGTTTTAAAGAATTTTTCAATTTCCAAAGTATCCGTTAGATGATTTTGAACAAAACACAGTTATTAGAGAAAGGTTGTGGCAAATGAAAAACAACAAATAGAAATATTCGCTGCCATTCACTTTGAAAATGTTAATTATTAGTAGGATTACATAATTTATGTAATATATGTAAAGTATTTCTATATTTATTACAATTCTTACATTATTTGTATAATAGTTCAGTAAAAATCTTAACATATTCCAATGATGTGAAGTATGTAATTTACGGGCTGTATTCGAATCGCCTGGCAAACAATGAGATTTTACCTAAAAAATAACAAAGTAAATTTGGATCAATCGAGTAATAAAATCTTCATTAAAAGAGTTTATCACAGGTGCTATTGTGTCGATTTTTTTCTGTTGCTAAGCAACCAATTACGAGATTGCTAAGCAACTAAGCAATTTTAAAACTGCTACAACTTTTTTTAAATAACCGTTTCCGGTGATTTTATTGTTTGGTTCCTGTACTAATAATAAGTTCGGGAATCTAGATACGGTCTGTATATTAAATCACAATTTTAATTACAATAAAATAACAACAATAACTATTGTTTATAATTAGCCAAGGTCGTCGAAAAGTCTCACGTTAGTCATTTGATGATATAATAAAATGCTTGATGTTTATAAACAATATTTAAATAGACATTATTTTCATATTTTAGATTAATTTAAACAACTAGAAAAAATGGATGAACAAACAGCTTTAGTTTTGGCTCTTCAATTAGTTGCTCTATTCTCGATAGCTGGAGCTTTGGTGGCTTATCTGTTGTGCAAAATTCGGCCTAATGACTTAACCGAATCCTCCGCCCATCCCCCAGGTGCTGGTAAGGCAATATTAATAACCAATGCTGACACTGCTATCGGTTTACAAGTAAATAATGAATTAATTAAATTATTCATCATCAATATTTTTTATTCAATATTAATTTTTTCTAATAGATAGCTATACATTTGGCCAATCGAGGATTTCGCGTGTTTGCTGGCTTGAAAGATGGCGCCTCGTCGGATACATCCACCGATTCAATTTCGTCCCGTATAATTCGAGCATGGCAAAAAAATCGAGAGAGCTCATTGCAGCCCCATCATGGTACTTTAGTGGCACTGCCATTAGATGTGACCCGTGAAGATTTATTACATGAAGCCGTAGATATCGTCCGAGCTCATTTACCAGCCGGTGAAGATGGTATTTTGATTACAGCAACAAATTAATAAATGAAATTTTTAATTATTAATTTTCTCGAAAGGTATTTGGGCTGTTATTAATACAAGTGGCTTGTATTACCGTAGTCGTTTAGAACAACAAGATATCACCCATTGGGACGCTATATTCAAAACAAATGTCATTGGTGTTTTACGGACGGCACGTACATTCCAAGGCCTACTCCGCAATACATCGGGACGATTACTCAATTTTGGTTGTTGTGGATTTCCGGATGCTGGATTAGTTGCTTTTACTGCCAGCAGGTAATTTAAACAATGATAAATTAGCAAGCTTTCAAATTTGATGAATTATAGGTATGCTGTTGAAGGTGCAAATGAGGCTTTACGCAATGAATTTAAAAGTCAAAACATTAAAGTTGTGACAATCCAGATATCTGATATAACATCAGAAAGTTTATTTGTCAATCCAAAATTCGCAAAGTAAATAAACTTGAAGTAATGTGGGGGTATTCGCTGTTTTCGAAGCCAAAAATATATGGGGTATATGTATGTGGAATTATTTCTAAAATAAACAAACATTTCACAATGAAATTTCACACATTGAAGATATTTGATCAAGAAATATGAGAAAATAATGTTGAGCTGAAATAAAAAATCTAGTGCTTTTTTTCTTAACCAAATGACAACCACGAAAAAACAATAAATTTGAATAATTCAATGGATAATTTGATCTCAATTGGTTGGATCGTTTTCGAGAAAATCTATACATAAGCTCTGCTTATCATGCAGGAAAAACAAGCGAATACTCCTTCAATATAAATAAAACTGATTAATGAAATATTATATTTTAGGCAACAAGACAAAAATGACGTAGCTCTAGATATCCAAAATTGTACAGAATATTATCCTTTAATTCTAAAAGCACAAATGCTCCAAATATTAGACATGGCTCTAACTTGTAAGGATCCCAAAAATAGTTACGATTTAACAAATAAGACATGGTTTGGCCAATTACAAATGTAAGAATTTCGCCATTATTATTATTATTATTATTATTATTTGTATAAGTATTGTATATAGGTATATATGTATGTATATTATTAAATAAAATACGTCTATATAGGTATATAGTGGAGATTCATTTTTATTTGAGTCCTTATAATATGTCTTGGATCAGCATGACTTTTTGGAGAGACCCTTGCTGGAATGTCGTCCTTCCAGGAATCAAAAGCAATCCATTAGCACCGGCTAGACTATTCAAACGACTACTAATTTGATTTCCCGTTGAGAAAATTTGCATATTTCCACTAATCCGTTTAATTATAACACGTGCATATTCTGGCCGTTCATCTTTATTGATCATTGTCTGATTCTATTGCGTGGAAAATCGTACAAAATTAATTTCATTTACTGAAGAGAGTTTAAATAACTTACCAAATTTCCTATTATAATTGGAAATTCTCGATTTGGATAGTGTTCCAAATATTTCAGTAGCGGAATAACGAATAGTAAACATGTAACACCGGCAGAAACAGGATTACCAGGTAGGCCAAAGAAAATTTTACATTTACCATTGATAATCAATGTTGCAAATGTTGTTGGTTTGCTGGAAATATAAATAAATAGGCAACCAGTAATTCAATTGACTTTTATACATACAAAGAGAACTATGAATAAAAAGCTGAAATCAATTAAGAAATAGAACTCCAAGTGACAGATTAATTCAGAACTTGCTCAGATATCCTAAACTAACAAAAACACGTACACAAAATTTAAAATTTTCATAGCCAACTAAATATTTCTTAATTATTGAGATTGTACATAAAGTAAAATTGAAGCGTTTTTTTTAATTTTTCGTTATTCTCTTGGAGGTGCTTTTTATATGGAAATGTGAAAACCCCGATACAAATATCTTAAAATTAACTTATAATTAGCTTAACTGTCGTATGAATAATTAATTATTTATAGATTTTTTGCGCAAAGTTGAAAATATTACGTTATTTTAACGAGAAGACTTGGGAATTATTTGTGGAATTATTTTATATCCTATTGACTTAACTAGGAGAAAGAGCAGGGAGATACTTTCCCCAATAAATTTTCTTAAAAATTTGGTTAAATATTGTGCCAAAAAACACTTACCCGGGCTTTATGTTTACCCGACCAAACCGGATATTGGCCTCGAAATCGACCAATAAAACTTGTTTGATCAAATCGAATTCGCCCATTGATACACCTCCACTTGTTATCACAACGTCACATTCAACGAAGGCTTGAGCAATTTTCGATTTAACGTCGTTTGGCCTATGCAAATAATCAAAACAATAATAATAATAATAATAATAATACAATTATCATATATGTATATTGTTTTTTCGACAATTAATTTACTCATCTCTAACAATTCCAAAATCTTTACAATCGTAACGGTGTTCTTTCAAAAGATTCCTCAGAGTTAATCTATTACTGTCGCGGATTTGACCCAATTTCGGCTCGGTCTTGTAATCAATCAACTCATTACCGGTTGACAGAACTCCAATTATCGGCTTCCTAGAAAATGACCAGTTTTACTAGATTCTAAACAAAATTTAGATTTCTCTACTTGAAAACTCGAACAGTCTCTTTTCCAATTGTGGCCAAAACGCCGATATGTGCCGATGAAATTTGTTGATTCCGATCAAAAATTTTCGTATTTTCAGGAATATCGATGCCAATTTTTCGAATGTCTTGCCAAACAGTTGGTGCTTTATTAACAATAATTTCTAGTTCTTCGCAACCATCATCTGTTGTTTTAATTAGATCGGTATCTTCAACTGGTACAACAGCATCGGCGCCTAATGGGACCGGAGCACCTGTACAAATTCGTATGGCTTGTCCTGTTTCGATAGGCACCTGTATGGGCTAATCGATTTTCTCCCATCATTATTATTATTATTAGTCGAAAATAAAAGTTTCAATTATTACTCGACCACCTGCTGCGCAAAAATTTATAACTTTCCGAACGCCATCACCATCAGCGGCGATAACAGCATAGCCATCTTTGATTGAGGCGTCAAATGGCGGTACCGGATTTTTCGAATAAATTTCTTCATTCAATATCCTACCTAAGGCTAGTTCAATTGGAATCGTCTCACTCTCGATTATCGGTGAACAATTTTCAAATATTTGAGTCATGGCTTCTTCCACCGAAATCAGCGGATATGCAGATTTCCGAGATCTAGTCGCTATAGGGATCTGTTTGATCTATAAAATTTCAATTCAGATTTCCCAATAAATTGATACCTAGGTATATAAAAACATAAAATTACTTTACTAGAGCCAATATCGGCTTGGATTCTCGCATGCTCAACCGTCACATATCCATCATTACCAACAACTAAATCCAAAGCATGCGGCAATACTGATTGAACAAAAGATAGACATTCAATTGAAGCTTTCGCACTGCCAGGTAAATTGATGATGATTGATCTATTCTTGATACCGCAAACCGGTCTTGACAACATAGCCATTGGTGTTATAGCTAAACCTTTCGTTATCATGGCATAAACAAGACCGGAAGCTTCTCGTTCAATTACATTACGTGTAGCTTCCGGTGTGTGATCGCGCTGGCCGAATCCGGTACCTCCAGTTGTCAAAATCAAGTTACAGTCCATCATCACCCAGTCTTCTAATGTTGATTGTATTGTCGATTTATCATCGGGAACTATGAGTCGTTGGATTATTTTGTAATTTGGATAGAGAGTTTTTATTTTTTCTGCCAATTTTTCACCAGATACATCGTGTTTTTGTTTGAGGAAGCAGGAGTCGCTGACTATTGTTGTTTTTCAAGACAAAAATTGAAGTAAGTATACAATTTGTATTTAAATTGCTTGATGAATTTCAAATGAGTGAATACTTGCCTGTTAGGATACCAACGGTGATAAGGGCCATTGTAATCTAAAAATAAAATTGTTGACATTGCAATAATTTTAAATTTAATTGATAAAACAATATTTATAAATGTATAATTGATAAAACAAACAATAATCAAGGCTTTTGATTCTCGAAATCAAAAATCCTCTGATAATATTGATTTTGTTTCTAAATTTAAATTTCCGAAATAAAAATGGCTGATGCAAAAAATCTTTTTTTAAGTTTTATAATCTAAAAATAATTCGTCTTTAGAACGTTTCATTTTGATCGAGTATTTTTGAATTTTCTACAATTTCCTCAATTTGTTTATTTTCATTTCTGTTTGATTCAGACATACATATGTATGTGGGTTGTTTTCTGAAAAAAAAAAAAAAAACGTCATTTTTTCAAATAATCCGATTACTGTGAGCTCTCTGCATCGATAAAATTTTCATATTTTCCACATTTATTCCTTTGAAATAATTTTGCGTTGTATAAAAACAAGTCTTTACGAACTATATTATGATATGTCACGTGCTATAAAACGCTTGATGTGAACGCGGCTTAAGAAGGACTCGAAATAGAAGTTCCAATAATTCTAATACGTCGAAACTTTTCAAATGAGTTTGTTGTTGATGATTCTTATTTTAGATAAAACTGGAGAAAACGATTCAACTGAAATATCATCTGGAAAATTACAAACGTTTTATTGAGACTTTTCGTAATTTAAAAACTTGAATAATATTTTTTCCTACTCCAGAGTATATGCGCTCTTAATATGGCCATGTTCGTCGCATAAATCCATGTTGGGAAGATTCGAAAATAGAGACTGTAGATAAACAAAAACTTGAAATAAATGAAACAAAATGGATTAGGAAGTTATCTAGAAGATAAATTATAAAGAGACACCTTGAATTATGGGGAAAATAAGACGACAATAACGATGAAAAGAAAATATCAATTAATTTTGTGGGAATTAACTCCATTTCTGAATTCATTAACGATTAATATGGTTAGTTTAGAATGTTTATTACATTAAATAAAAACATATTTTGCATAATTCAACAATTAATATATCAATCAATTGAAACAATAGCAACATTGTTCTTTAAGACAACCAACAATTATTATTTTGCTTTGTCATTTACTATTAAATCGTTTAGAAAATTGATTGAAGAATTATTACCAATTGTCTTTTATATTTTTTTCTATCCAATAATAAATGATCATTCTAATCTAATTTTAATATTTTACAATGTTAACAAATGTTAGATTTAATAAATTACCGCCTACTTCTAATACTGAAATAATTTGGAACACCCAATAGATTACAGAGAGACTTATTTATATAAAAATGTATTTCAGCCTTGCTACAAAAATAAAATGCTTTTAAAACAGTAAAAGTTATTTTATTGTTTTTATTTTTAATTAAAAGTCTTGATCGAAATAAGTCGAGATTTT
>JAZBGZ010000023.1:19739-31643 GCA_037414795.1 Stenodera caucasica
GTGATAATTAACGTGTCATAATCATAATCAAAGGAAAGTATATCTCTCTCAAAGAACTTGTTGATGAGTTTATTAAAATTCAAAGGCATTAATTTCAAACGAGAATAATTAAAAGACACAACAACCGAGAGTTGGTATGAATTTCCGTATAATACTTAGATGGGGCCAATTAAAATAGAATTAATAAACTACGTTTCATGGATCTCTAGTCCAATTCAAAGTCGCAACAAAACCGTAAAAATTTTGTAACCAATGACTTAGGCAATGATGAATCAAATTAATTATCACAGCAATTTATTAACACTCCTGTTTGATCTCATTCACGAAAAAAATGATGTTTATTAAATGTTCAAAATAAGAAATTTATCGCGAGATTTTCGTCAATTATACAATCAGGAAATTCAACGTTGTGCTGTTTAAATTGATATATTGAAAACGTTTTTTTAGATAAATCAAGATTCAAACTCAATTTAGATTTCACGCTTATTAATTCCGACATGATAATAAGCATGAAAATTTATTCAATTACTGAAACTTTATTGTTTTTATTAATATTTTTCAATTTATTCAAATTTTAGATATAAATCTTGAGGCACCTATCCAATACTGACCTAGTCTTTCTTCTCCTTGATGATTACGGGCAAAAAACAAAAAAAACCGTCTTTTTGTTTTATTTAATGATTTTTTTATATTAGGTATTTGGGTCTTTTTTTTTATATTTCAAAAACATCTGGCAAAGGTCGTCTACATTATTGACGAGGCGCAATTTTTTTTTGAATTATAACTATTTGTCACTTGGTTCAGAAGTAATTTATTTTATCGTAATCTTGATGTTGGTGTTCCCTTTGTTATTGTAAGGGACAATTGTTTCCATTCAGATCTTTGATATAAGCTTAGCTCAAAAACACGACTCGAATCCCAATAGAGATGGGACATTGATAGCGAACGATCGGTGTCATTGCTGCTTTGAAATAAAGAATCGATAATTGCGAAGCTCTAAATTGTACGATTTATTTCGAATGTCGACAAATTAACAATCACAAATCAAAGAATTAAAAGCGATTTTATAGCAACAAGTTGGTTGGGGATCTCAATTTTCGCTAAATAAATTAACAAATAATGAAAATTGTTCTATTCTAACAGTTAGGATGAGAATTTGTTTGTTTTCACTAAAAATTCAATTCTACTCGATATCGTCTTTATAGGTATAGTGGAGCAGAGTTCGTAAAAGTGATGTAAAAAATTTTATTGTCTGAAGAATTCTTTATAAAAATCATTTTACAAGTTTGTTGGAAAAATAATAAAATTTTTACCAACATCTCTAAAAACATGAATCGAATTCATTCGAATATTAGGGTCGTAAAAATGACGTTTTTTTCCTCAAATAAAAGAGAAAATTCTAAAGTTCACCCCAGAGACATTATTCCTAATTGGTTCTAATAGAGAATTGAGAATTGAGCGTGACGCGTAAAATAACCGTCACGACAAAATAAAAACGACACGAAACACTACAACATTGAAATATTTTAGACAAAGAGCAATATAGGTTGTAGGTACCATATGTATGTATTCAGGCAAAATGTTTTAATGTGTACTTGGCCTAAGCAACGGTAAATGTAGCTCTCCTCAAATCAATATTTAATTTATAGGTGGATAAACAACTTATATTGTCTCAAACTATTCTAAGCATTATCAGCATAATCCGTCTTATTGAATTCTGTACCCAAAACTATTCTAGCTTACGTAGATTACATCGTCAATTTACTTTATAGAAACTAGATCTTTTGACAAGCGGGAATTTCGGATTAGATATCGTTCACTATGTGAATTACATCAGATGATTTAGCCTAGTCTAGTATTTAGTAGGCGGGGCTCAATCAATCCAATTACCAATTATTTCAGTTTTCGCATTTGAAAATGAAATGAACCAATCAGTCAGTGGTCACTGGTTACCTTGACAACCGATTATTCTTAGACAGTGTATTAGGTAGCTTATCTAGTTCTAAACTTGAATCAATCATAGCGGTTACATTCCGCTGTTTAGGGTTTTGGTTGAAATTTGTAAACCAACAACATTTCAACATGTTTCCATAATTCAATCATTGAATAATTAAATCAAGTAACCGCAAATGCCAAGTTCGGAGTTGTTTTGTTTATTTCGGTTCTGGATGAAATTGTTTTGTCTTTTGCGGCCGTCCAAACTCATCTGCATATTGAATAATTTCTCATTTATTCATTTCATTCAACGAACCAACAACAGTTTTGTGTAAAGACGGAAATTCGTTGAACTTACTTACTTACATTATACATATCTACCCATGTATTGATCCAATATTCGTGCCGCTGTTTGTTAAGATTTGTCAGCATAGTTTTTGTACGTTATAATGGTAGTGATGCTTTTCCATTATGGACCATATGTTCAACCAATAAATAAATTGAAATTAACCCAACTTCGAAGGTCTATTTGGGGCGAATTCTATTGAAAGTTGAATTATTAACACCTATTGTTTGAAAGTTTGCCCCTTTTCGCACAATTTTTCTCGAACTCTATAAATTTCAATATTATAATGAATTCGGTTGTAAAATACACACCATTTTTTTTTTTTGTTTTGTGAGAAAATCCTAATTTTTGCCACATTCTCATAGATATTTAGAGAATTTGTTCTTGTTTTATGTAGTTTCTTCAAACTCATTCTAAATACTCCAGTTATTCGGTTATCAGAGTATGAGACACTAAGTACCTACTCTTTTCTAGTCGTTCTCAGTATTCAGACAATTTCAATTATAATACTTACCTACTTATGGGCCTTAATTCTCTCATGATCTTGGGTTTATCCTTGAGACAATCAGGTCTTGGATTGTTTGTGCAGATTTTTTTATGCAAGTCATTTTAGATGGTGATGGTTGTCTTCAGATCAACGAAATCAATATATCGTTGCAATTTTTTTCTTATTCGTGAACCCAGTTTGTTGATTCTTCAACTATTATTCGGGCGATATTTACCATCAAATTTATTTTTCGAATTGAAAAATTCAATAAAAACTCACAAAAAGTAATGAATAAATTTCGGCTCTGTCGACAAGACCCCTTTACACAGAGGGTTTTCTCTATTCTTGAGACAATGAGATCGCTTGTATGGTTTCTTTTTTCGGTTATATCGAATTTTTTGGTTTTTGAATTATTGATTGAGAGTAGGTAAACCTTTTTCGGTTAAATTCTAAACGTCGAAAATTCATCTTTCAAGCAGAGAAATTGGATGGAAACTCACTATAAAAAAACATTAGAAAACTGTTATTATTGGGATGCTTCTCAATAAAATCGTTTTGAAAAATTCAGGAAAGAATTTCGAATTTGTCAAACCCACGGATGAGCAATAAAAAAAAATTCTGCAAATATTGCCGACATTTATCACATTTGGACTGAACTGAAGTGAAATATTTCAGGTAATAAATCTGAATCTATTTTTATTTGACAATGTAATTTTTTTTACAATTAGTGCTAGAAATCTAACAATTGTGTCATCCACTTTTCCAATGGAATTTAAATTTAGATCTTATTAACGTCTACAAATAGTAAATATTACAATAATAAGTGCGGTTGTATAATCCAAGGTTGGACAAGTAGCCAAATCTATTTTAATTACAAAAAATAAAAGTCAACAACAACAACAACAATAACATCAATTTTTCCGCCAATTATAAAATTGTAAACTTTTGATTGCAAACTAATCGATGTGAAATATCGATAAAGTCCCACATTAAGGCATATCTGTTCGAAATTGTAATGGGGAAAAATTTATTTCTATCAATTCACAATTTAAAAAATAACAAAATCGTATTGTTAATTGAAAAAGTTTGACGCGTCAACACATAGACAACCTTGGGTTCAAAAAATTATGTTTCCAGTACAATCATCTAGACTTTAATTTTTTTCTTTTGTTTAATGCATAGTTCAACGATCAAGGATTTGACGAAATTTTGCCCAAAAGTCGATAATTCTCCTCGAAAAAATTAATAATAGAAAACTAAAATATATTTTTTTGAAGGATAAATTCAATTTATAGAAAACTATAATTGAACAAAGTGCTTATTATAAAAGTAAACAGGAGACAAATAAACATGTTAGGCTTTCAATTGAGATTTATTATTATGATATGGAATTGTCGATAATTACCCAGGCTTCATACACCGAATCACAAAAAAAAAAAAAACAAAAATACAATAACAAGAATCCATACCTGTAACGAGATTGCAACCATTTTATTATATTTAGAGAAAAAAATCAAATAATGGGAAATTATTTCAAATTAATTGCCGTTTTATGAACAAAAACGTAGCTATTGTTACAATTAATATTTATAAATCTACTAGAGAAAAAAAAAACAAAACATGAATTACGGTTTTTATTCACTAAATCATCATTTTGCTAAAAATAAAATCTCAATCTAATGTTCACAAAATCCGAGTTCCTTTTCAGTTCACCTTGAAATTCAAATATTCATCAAAATCTGGAATTGTTTATTTACCTCTATTTTCGTACATTCAGTTCAATTCAAATATAACAATCTCAAATTATGTTGTAAATATGTATGAGAAGTAATTCCACAGAGTTTTTATTCTTGTAGAAAATAAACTTTCTTTTGTTGATACAAACAATTGAAGAACGCAGTTTTTTAGTAGGTCCCCCGTTTTATTTTTTTCGATGCCGTTGATTCATTATTGACCGTTTAACCTTGCCGAACTTGTCACCGTTTTTAAATTAGACAAATATTGTATGTTGAAAAATTTAATAATAAAAATCACTATTTTATATCATACAATAAAACTATAATATCAATCGAGATCGTTAGATAAATGAAAAAGTGAAATATTTTGGAGAAAATTGCGGAAATTTATATTTTCTTTAATTGTCTTGGGCAAAAAAAAATCTGTGAACTCAATAATTGGATTGATGTTTTCGAGTTCCGTTGCCAATTTTTTGTTTCAATTTCTTTCTATTGAAATTGACGAATCTCTATATTAAAATTCTCGTTTATTTTTCATTATCGCAAAATTTCAATTAATTTGTTCAAATATTTACAAGAACGTCAAATTCAGTATAAATTATCACTGATCTTTCTCATATTTCATTGAAATTTTTTCGAGAGAAACAATTAACTAGATATTAAAGGAAACATGTAGAAAATTCCTTATTCTTATTATTGTTTTCTTATAAAATGAATTAAAAAGGCCGTTGAAATATGCAATAAAGGGTAGAAATTCTCATTTTTAACTCTAATAAGAAAATTGATATTAATTGGAATTCTGAAGAACAGATGCTAATTTTATTTGAACTTCAATATTGGCCCCTGAAAAATATATATTCGTATGTAAATATTTCAAACTGAACGAAATGGCCTGTAAATTCGAAGAGCACCAAAAATAAAGCCTTTGTTTTGGTTGTTATTAATTAGGTACTTTGTCAAATAACTTTTTTTGATGTCACCCAACTTTTCATGAAAGCTGCTCAAAAAATTTGCCTTCAAAATAAATAGAATTAATCTTTCATGAGAAAATGTTTGAAGTATAGAAATAGCAAATCTTCCTAGAGTTGGAAAGTTGAAATTAATGTCTTTATAATCTTCTTATCTACAATAATCTAGACTTATCGTTTTTTAAGGCATTGATAACAAGTTTTGGGGAAATGAACTAGTTTCCTGAATAATTTCCGTTAATAATTTCTTCGGTTGATAACCGTGGAAGTGATCAAAATTTCGTACTTTTGTAAAAGAGATAACGCATCACGTCAACCAATTAGATTAGATTACCTCCATTTTCAATGGATTAACTTTGAGTAGTAGTAGTAGTAGTAGTTGGGGAAATTTAAAATAAATCCCTCAATTTGAAACATTCACCATTAAAGGTAAAGTAATCGAGTATAAAATAAGGTAGAGTCCGTAGGTTGTAATTTTATGTTATGTTGTTTGAGGGTCACAAATTGAACCGAGTTTCTCTATTTCCGTAATTAGTCGAAATGACGGAATTCCTCTAATTTTCTCTCGAATAAATCGCCAAAACAACGTAAATATCCAGACGAAATTGTGGGCAGTTGCACATTGAAATAAAAATAAATGAAGAAGAACGTTGAATCTCAAGGAAAAATAGCAATTTTTCCATTTTCACGACCAGAAATTGTCTTTAGAAAAATTTGTAAACTACCCGGATTATTAACGAAATTGAATAAATGTTCTTTAAACATGTAAAAATGAATGAATTAATCAAAAAAAAACAACAGATTTGTAGTATTATTATCATAGAATAGCAATAAGATAAAAATGGGGCGTGTTCCTAACGATGAAAATTATTAATTTAACGTGATGATTGGGTGATAAAAAAAAATTATTTAATCATTTGATATTCACTACTTATCGTCTATAAATCAAATTGGAATAAGTATTTTATATATAAATTAATTTCACTAACAGTGTAACGAAATTACCATTCTCGAGTTTGTTCGACTTTTTTTGAGTAAAAAAGTGGAAATTTTACTGAAAGATTCAAACTTTCTTGTTGCCAGTCTACCCAAAATTTCTTGTGTTGTTAAATTTAATTACATTTCGGGCAGCTAGTACGCCAATATTGTAAAAATTTAAAGATTTATAATATTATATATTTTATCGGCTTTATAGAAAAGACTTTTATCCTTTGGGACCGAAGCTGTCTTGATGGAAGAACAATAATAAAGTTAGAGGAGTTTTCCCACTTGAATTCAGTTACTTTGTCACATTTTCCAATTTTCCGCAATGATAGTCGGATTCTTATGTTATTGCCTTTTGTTATTTTATATTTTTCAGTTTCTATTGATCTTGACTTTTATGGTTTCATTGCCCTGTCACATAAACGACAAATTAATATTCAGCTGTCTGATTTCGAGCGAAACAGGTGGAACTCGACTTTTTTTTTTTTTTTTGTTTTTGGCAACCAGCAAGAAACATTGCTAAACGATTAATTTCAATTTGATGGGAAATAAATTGGGGAATTGTGCGATAGTGGACGGATCAATAGAGTTTAATGGTCGCTTAAAATACTTCCATCTCTACAAATCTTGATTTAGTTTGGAACTTTTAAAGAAAAGCGGATAAAAAGGACTCGAAACAATGACAAACTCGACGATTTGAATGACGCCCGACGAAAACTATCAATCTTTGTGACATTCGAGCGGAAAAATTCGACAAATATGAAAAATCATGATTATTAGTCTTTTTTTTTTGAACAGTATTTATAAAATTATTCACACCTAAATTGTTGAATTCCAGTTAGGAATATAAATTTCAAGCCACAAACTACTAACATCTATTGAATTAGAATTTTTAATTAATCGATTCATATGTATATGACGTAGATTTGAGTTTTCCGTCTAGAAATTCATTAAATTTTTTTTGTTTTCAAACAACTTAGTTGGCAGTCGATCAAATGTTGTCGTTCATATTGTTATTAGTTGATTGAATTTCAAATTTCCGATAAACGATCAGTCTGGGAAGTTTCATCTGATTTTTCGCTCGAAAAAATTTGGCAAATATATTTTTTTTTTCGATGAAATATCTACTTTAGTCACTTGAACACGAAACATTTATGTTTCCGTGTTTCTTTGGAATAAATCTTGCATGAAAACCGGAGCAATTCAGGCTCAAGTTAATGAATTATTACAAAAAAAAAACATAAACTTGTGCTATTCTCCCCCTCCCTCCTTTTTTTGGTTGATTAATTTAATTAAAATTTTATTTAATTTCATGACGATTATAGATTGGACTTTATAATTTGATACATATTGGTCGTGGTGGTGTCAAAGTGGATTATTGTGACGAGTTATGCTACGTCGACACGATAGATTGGAAGAAAATTGGAGCAACAAAAGTCAGTTTTTTCAACACGAATCCTGACGTTTGTCCCAACTGTAATGAAATGTGTAGAGGTGAGCGAGCTTCTTTATTTGATCAAATATACACTAAAATTTCCTATAGCCTAAACTTCAGGAAAATAAACCAAGTTCAGGATCGGAATAGAGGATCCTTCCATAAATCTCGAAACAAGTCGAACTCTTATAATCGAAATTCTTTATAAAATTATTAACTTGTTATTCTACAACAGAATTAATTGCGTTATTGTATAATGAGACGCTAATTTGCTAGGAACAATCAAATAACGTAGGCACAGAAAACTAATAAAACAATAAGCTAAATTTATAATTAAATATTAGGTATGAATTTATATCAATCAACATGTTATTGTTTTAAAACGATACAGGTCATTGTTGGAATCGATATCGTTGTCAAAAAATGGACATTGATAATTGCCATCCGGAATGTATCGGCTGTACGAAAGAAATGTCGCCGGACCATTGTGGGGCCTGTAAAAATTGGGAAGACCATGGTCGTTGTGTGAGACAATGTCCCAATGGAATGTAAGTATCTATCTATCTATCTATCTATCTATCTATCTATCTATCATTCAAAAAACATACCATACCCAATACCTAATATAAAGCGATGAATGCTCATTTTTCATGTTTGGCGAGCATTCTTCCGGCACTCTAGACCTATCACGAATACTCGCTCGGTTGATAAGTATAAAAGAGCTTATTATATCAAAAGAATAGTCAATTTTGATGTAAACACTACTCACCAAGTGCGAATGAATGTTGTACCTACTCTGTTCTTTTGTTTGTCCGGTTTAAGCGTACTTTAACAAATGTACAATGCCCCTTATAGAAACGCCACGTGTCAGTTTTATCAGCCTAAAATTGTACAAATTAGGAACAATGTTGACCTGTTGTTCTATTTTCTCTGAATAAATAGACATTTGATGTGGATATGACTTGAATTCGTAATTTCGGTGGTTGTTTATTCCGTCAATTTCTAAGCTTCCTGGAAAATATTCATTGTTAGTCATAGATCTTGTATACGTTATTTTTTCCTTTATTTTCTATCTCTTTTTTGTTATCATTTTCTTTTTTAGACGAGTTTTTTCGTATTTTTTTTATGTTTCGTAATACTGGAATGTATGTCCTCCATTAACATTTAATTTATGTTTCCCTTTATTCTCACAGTATGTTCAATTTGACAGCTGGCTTATTATATTATAATTGCACACTATTTTATATTTTACACATTTTCGTAGTCTTTTAACAACCATCAAATCATAATATGTCAAGCATATTTTTCGACTTTTTGATCGTTATCTTTTCGAGACTCATTTGGCCAAGACAAATTCTTATCTCTCTGTTTCAACTGAAATCTCTTACCGGAACAAATGACTAGAGGTGATACAAAAACAAAATATAGCGTTCCAATTTTGTTGCAAGAATAATTCTCACGTAATTCTCCAAGGAAATTTTACATCAGGATCTACTTACAAATTTCTATTCTATTTCGTAGCATGAAAAATTTGTGAACTTTCTACACTATTACATTTATACAAAGCCTACTGATAGTCCATTAAATAAAGTTGAGCTGTTATCATTTTCATACTTCGAAATAGATCATTTAAATGAAAGTAACGGACTTTGTAATTATATTATTGATTTGAAATTTAACGTTTTTCGATTAGTTCGTTTCATACAAGATTGGTTCATCATTCAAATGAACAAATCAGAAAATTGAAGCTGTGCGAGCACGAGTTAATCAAGCATTTTTTTTGTAAATACGCTTAATTTTATTGATGGTCATTAGCCCATAAAATTAGATATTTGCCCAATATTTGGTTTCAAAAAATGGGACATTATTTTGAATTCCGGGCGTAAAGTTTCCAATTATTTGGTGTTTGACATTTCAACTTTATAATTATTGAAATATTGATTATTAGAGTGGATTTTTGGGAGTACCGAATAGAAAATTCTTTTCTTTCATTTTAAATTTAATGGTTGTTAATTTGCACGTGAATTTCAAAATATTAGAGGTACAACATAAGTTTGAACATTATTGAAAAATTGCATGGATTTATTAGTCGAAAATAGCTCCTTTATATGTGAAAATATAAAAGTTTCTTTGGGAAATTGGCTTGATTGAGTGTTTTGAGAGGAATCATGTTGAAAAGATCCAAGAAATGAGAAAATTCATTCGATTGGAATCGATGAACAAGTAGAAAAATAACTGAAATAACATTTCAAATTTCACAATTTCTATCTTTGAATGCAATGAATTCGAAATGTACAATATCGATAATTGTCTTTTGTTTTAACACCTAATAAAAGATTTGTACAGGACCGGCGAAAGCGATATATTTGGACCGGGCAAGTACCTTTTCTGGCGCCCCTAATTACTAATAAGGTAGAAAAATACATAAAAAATATTAGCTGTTCACTTTATAAATTTGTATTTAATTTCTATCGTGTGACGTCCCCTTCCCCTTGCACTAAACGTCCCGGGCGACCGCCCAGGTCGTCTGGCCCTTCCGCCGGCCCTGGTTTTGTATGATTATTGATCATCCACATATCAATTCAATGCCTTTTCTGATCGACCAATATTTTCAAATCCATTTCAATATCGTAGAAATTATCAATAATTTACAATTCGGTGGCTATTGTTTCAGTCACGTTCGAAACAAATAATCACATTCATTTGTTTGTGTGTATAAATAATCAATGTTTACCTACATTTATAAATTAATGAAAATTAATTCCCTTATATTCTAACTTGATTTATATATATTTTTTTAGGTATAAACACGAACATGCTAGACGTTGTTTAACAAAAATTGAATGTTCGGAATTATCGAATAAATCATGGTGGACATTTAAAGATTCCTGTATACAAACATGTCCAGTTGATTATACTGAAGATCGTTCAGTTGAGGGCCGTTGTCGTTATTGCGGTGATAAATGTATAATTTATTGTCATGGTGGCCAATTGGACACTTTTACATCATTAGAAGATATGAAACTTTGCACACATATAAATGGATCATTGGCTATACAATTAACAGATCCAATACCAATGGAAACATTAGAAACACAATTAGGCCGGATCACCGAAATACGTGGCTATTTGAAAATTGGCCGATCAAATACGATAAAATCATTGAATTTTTTTAAACGTTTGAAAATTATACGCGGACAAGAATTAGAGAATCTTGCTTATTCAATGTTTATTTATCAAAATCAGAATTTACAAAAATTATGGGATTATAATGAGAATTTCACATTCCATATAGCTAATGGACAGGTCGCTTTCCATAATAATCCCCAATTATGTTTAAGCGAAATTGAAATGTTGGTCAATATAACCGGATTACGTAATAAGACCGATTTAGATGTTTTCAAATATTCAAATGGTGAAAAGTCCGCTTGTAACGTTAAAAATTTAAATGTTCAACTAATAGAAAATAATCCAAGTAATGTAACATTAATTTGGAATGGTTTTGAAGTTAGTGGTAATGAAACAATAATCGGTTATACGATTTATTATATTGAAGCTAAAACTAATATTACGATTGTTGAATCTGTATGTGAGACAAATGGTTGGATTAGTGTTTTTATCAGTAATAATACAATTCAATTAACAAATTTACAACCATTTACACGATATGGCTATTATATAAAAAGTTATAGTACCCATTTTAAAGATTTACAAACACCGATTAATTATTTCACAACACGATCAGATGATCCGAGCGCCCCAATTAATTTCGAGGCACACGCCAAAGATGATACATCAATTGAATTGATATGGAAACCACCAGAATCAATAAATGGTATATTATCCCATTATATTATAACATTGTTTTTAGAGCCTGATTATTTACCAACAATACAACAACGAAATTATTGCCATTATCCACATATACCCGGCTTGAATCGTATTACCGAAACAATCGATTTCAATGAAGCTATAAATAGTAATAATAATAATAATAATAATAATAATAATAA
>JAZBGZ010000023.1:31745-67190 GCA_037414795.1 Stenodera caucasica
AATAATAATAATAATAATAATAATAATAATAAAACAGAAACAAATAATTGTACATGTATGAAACAGGAAGTTGCAATTTTTCAAAAAGATTTAATGAGTCTATGTCAATTCAATAATACGAAAGATACATGTTCGAATTTTCTTTATCATACAAATAATGATGATGATGATGATGATGATGATGATGGTGATTTTAATGAGTTCATTTCATCAACAAGTCGTTTTGATTCAATTGAACCTACAGCATTGAAAAAACAATCGCTACAACAATACAATCTGACATATCGTGAGATTAAAAGTAATGACACAACAATAACAAAATATTTAGTTGAAGGCTTGAAGCATTATGCTTTATATATATTTTTTCTACAAGCTTGTAATGTGAAAGAGAGCGATCGGGATCAATGTAGTTCAGTTGAAATGGCAACTGAACGTACATTAATGAAGATTAGAGCTGATGATATTCGAGAAATATCAGTTGATATTGATGGACATGATGCTTTTATTAAATGGGCCGAACCAATAGATCCAAATTCCATTATTGTTTCATATCAAATCGAACATAAACGTATCGATTTAGAACATCCAAAACCGATAAGTGAATGTATAACAAGACAACAATATCATAAAGACCGTTATATTTATAAAATACGTCATTTAGTGCCTGGTAAATATTCGATAAGAGTTCAAGCCTCATCATTAGCCGGACCTGGCCGTTTTAGTCAATATAGAAATTTTGAGATTCTCTCAACAACAACGAATCAAACTTGGATAAATCTAACAATATTCTTAGTATTGTTTGTGGTTGCTATATTTATGAGTTTTATTATTTATAAATGGTATAAAAGACGACATTTACTCGACAATATCCATTTAATAACCAGTATCAATCCGGATTATGCTGGTCCGATTTATGAGGAAGACGAATGGGAAATCGATCGTAACGATATTGAAATTTTACACGCTCTAGGTGAAGGTTCTTTCGGTACAGTCCATCAAGGTATTATAAAATCACGAAATCTGCCATGTGCTATAAAAACAATCAATAAATCGGCAACAATTGCTGATCGTATGGAATTTTTGAATGAAGGTGCTGTTATGAAAACCTTCAATTCAGCCCATCATGTTGTTAAATTATTGGGAATCATATCACGCGGTCAAATACCAATGGTCATTATGGAATTGATGGAGCGTGGTGATTTAAAATCGTATCTGCGCCGTTGTCGGGAACCATCCCAAAATCTGACATCGAATGAGATTTATCGTATGGCAGCTGAAATAGCTGATGGTATGGCCTATTTGGCAGCAAAAAAATTCATCCATCGTGATTTAGCTGCTAGAAATTGTATGGTAGCTGGTGATCGTACAGTGAAAATTGGTGATTTCGGTATGGCTCGAGATGTTTATGAAACTGATTATTATCGTAAAGAAACTGTGGGCTTATTACCGGTGCGTTGGATGGCACCTGAAAGTCTAGCCGATGGCGTATTCTCTACCGATTCGGATGTATGGAGTTATGGTGTAGTTCTATGGGAGATGGCAACATTAGCCGAACAACCATATCAAGGTATGTCCAATGAGGAAGTGTTCAATTTCATCAAGAATCGTGGCACTTTAGTCCGACCAAGTGAATGTTCCGATTTATTATATGAAGTAATGTCAGCATGTTGGAAATGGCGACCAATGCAACGACCAACATTCTTCAATATTGTCGATAAGTTATCGAATCATGTCGGTGAAGGCTTCCGTTTAGTTGCTTTCTCTTGTAGCAGAGAAGGACAAGAATATATTCTAAGTGCCGGTCCACGGCCTTATAATCCGCCAGCAATGAGTGCTCTACCAGAAACCGACACTTATTTCCGGTATGATACCGCAGAAGAAGAGATTGGATTATTCCCCAATGATGACTCTTCGAACCGTCCAAATAACTATTTACCATTTTCAAGCCAAAGATATCGAGATCCAATTACTCAATTCAGTCCTGAATTACCATCGTCTGTTCTAGCTTCAAAGTCACCATCTTAAAATCAAAACGAACAAACAAACTCAATTTTATTCAAATTGTTGTTCAACTAAATGTGATATGTAATGTTAGTCACTAGTTTTTAATAATTAAATTATATTTGTACTGCCTTGAAAATTTTAAACAAAAATAACCAAATATTGAAATTTCCACTTTTATTATTATTATTATTATTCTATGATTGGAGATCTCTCCTAAAGTCAGCATTTGAAAAAAATTAATAGTTAAAGGCAATAATTATATTGACCACAAGTCCATTATAGGGCACTTTATTCTTTTTTTCCCTTTTTTATAAATAAATTCTAACTTAGCTTTGTTGTATCAACGAATCAATGTACCTAAAATTATGAACTATAAATAATGTTATATTTGTAATTAATATTATATACATATATAGATATATTTATAAAAATATAAATACTATGATTATATCAGGTAAAACAACAACAAAGAAATTAAACTGGACTGTATATTTTTTGTAAACATTGTACAAAATAAATTTTTCAAAAAAAAATGTTAATGTTGATGTGTCAATTCTACCGGAAAGGTTTCTGTTTCAAAAGCGGCATTAGCATGTTGTTGTACAGGAATCTTTATTGAGAATTCAGTAACTTCAGGCACTGTCCACGAGATGGTATCATTATAATGATCTTTTTCCATCAAAAAATCGAATTTATTCCAGCTCACAACCAATCCTGTAAAGTTTGATACTATTGTATGTTAAATTTTATACGAATTTTTCTTCACAAAAAAAGAGTTACCCACCGAAAAAGAAAGATTGGAATTACATTATGCGTAATATTTGGAGTGCGAAGCCTCAAAAGAATCGAGATAATTGTAACTCCAACATTGAGTTAAATAAAAAAAATAACACCAATCTCTATTTTTGCGAATTTGTGATTTTAGAACGATTACACAGAAACTAATCCTCGAAATTGGAATTGTATTCGGATCAGATTTTAATCTCTTACGAAGTATTTATTTTTGCTATCTCCAAAACCTCAACAATCAGTAGTAGGTACTTGAAGTAAATTTTTAGACAAAAATCACAATAATATTGAATGAAACAAAATTTGTGTACTAAGAATTATCTTAAAGGGATTTGGTGATGAATTAGAAACTAATCTGAATACAATTATTGATCGAGATCGAATTTGATCCGCTCGAAATACCATTCAAATTTACCGTAATTCTAATCAAAGGTTTGAAAACAATAAAGACTCCAATTTTATTATCATGCGACATTATCATTTCATTGAAATTACCCAATTTCCAATTAATACCATCATCGAATAAATATCGATGTTGCATCATCGGTGATAACCATCGATGGAACAAAATTATTCCTATAAATTACAATTTTATCTAGAAATTCATTCATCTTTTGTTGTGTTGTTGTAGAATATTAAGAATTATACAAGATGTCCCCTGTAAGACTAGTTGTCATATAGAGAACATATCTGTAAACTGACCTGTCATTAATCCTGAACTGATAGCAATGGCTAAAGTGACAGCTATAGCGAGTATTTGATAACCAGCTTGTTCACCGGCACTACGTTCATCACCAGGTTGTAGGAAATTGAATTCAGCCGATGCTGTCATATTATGTGGAGCCCGAGCTGGATATATTTCATATAAAGATTTGAAATAGGTTTGTTCAGTTGCTAGACCTGCCATAAGGGCACCAATGAATCCAGCCAAAATGCCAGGCATACCATGTAAATTATGAACACCGCAAGTATCTTTTATATTAAAATTTCCACTCAGCCAAGGCTAAAAATAATCATTTATTATTATAAACATAGGAATATACAGCATGTCCGCTATATGGCAACTCATCCAATAATCCAGGCTGAAGTGTTTCTGAGAATTTCATTGGGATAGTCTGATAAATGAACGAGATATTTGGAGTGATTTTTGTACAACGGACAGCCTGTACCCACAATAAATTCCTAATAATTTACAGTTAATTTTGTGTAGCCGATAACTGAAATTATAGCCGATAGAATTCCAATTAAAAGAGCACCCCATGGTTCCAGCATTAAATTAGCAGCTGTACCAACGGCGACACCACCAGCCAATGTCGAATTTTGTATATGGACCATATCGAATTTGTGTTCATCATTTAACATTAATGATAATGCAAAAGTTGTTACACAACAAGCTGACAATGATAAGTACGTATTGATGATGGCTCTCTGTTGATCGTCGCCTGTCAATTCAATAGCATTGAAACTGGGCCAAAATAGCCACAAAAATATTGTACCTTCAATAAAAATAAATAAATAAATAAATAAACTTAATTCTAAACACATATTCACAATTACCAATCATTGCGAATAGATCCGAATTATAGCTAGATTCTTCTAGACCGTTGTTCCCTTGAGATTTGCCTGATTTCCGAACAATAACATAACTGACAGCTAAACCGTAATACGCTCCAAATGTATGGACGAAAATTGACCCACCAGCATCGGCCACCTTTCAAATAAAAGTCATCAATGAAAACTAGGAGCGATCCGTAAATTAATCTCAAACTCCATTTGCTTAATACTTACTATATTCTATCAATAAACACTTACTTTGAAAATGGTCAAACCGAGATAGGAATTGGCAGAGAATACGGCAATCTCAATAAGGCCCATGATGAGGAGTTGCATGTAAGATGTACGGCCCAGTATAGCACCCATTGAAATCAATACAGAAGCTGCAGCAATATCAGCTTCATATAAACTAAACAATAGTTATTATTACTTATTAAAAATTTCTATTTTATTTATTTCTTTCAAATCGAGATATTCGAAACAGTCATCATAAATAGGACATGATGTATAATTGATAAATGGACTTACCTATCAATTCCGATTTCTATACGATGGTCATCGTTCAAATTATAGAAGCCTTGACATAATATGGCCCATTGTACAATAAGAGCGCCCAATAAGAAATTGAAACCTACCGAACTGAAACCGTAACGTTTCAAAAAAGTCATCAGATAACCGAAACCAATGAATATCATAACGTGGACATCCTGAAACACTGCATTTGACACAATTTCATTAATAATAATTACAATTATATTTAAGAGAAAAATACAAAAATATCGTCCACCGATTGGTTTTTGAACAAACCCACCAAATGTCGGTCCAATTGAGTTGGCATAGTCGCTGGCATCGGCGTCGCGACGATAATTCGTTAACAAAAGAAAAACAACACTTAGAATTGATTCGATGAAAATTATAATTAGGCCAAATTCAATGTGGCGAATTTTGTTTAAATTATTCTTTATACAATACCGATTACAATAGTAATGTCTTATTTTATGCATAATCGATTTTTGTCAATCGACACGAATTTCATTTCTCGTATAATATTTTGTAACAAAGTTGACGTGAAAGCCAATTATATAGCAAAATGTTTACCAAGTAAACTCGAAGTTAATTTGCATTGTCCTTCTATAGAAGCCCGTCGTCAGTAGTGGAGGACAATGGATCGGATCATTGATAAGATAGGACTGAAATGGTGGCAAAAGAAAAATGAGAAGATTAAACTAGGAATATCTTCATATGTGTTGGTGTGTTTGTGTTCTATTTAAATATAGAATAGGTTTCAGCAAAATTGAACTTTAACGAAAAACAAAAAAAAACAAAATAACAAATAAACAAACACAACAAAAGCCGAACCAATTGTCATTTAAATAAGGAAAATTCTCGATTGTATGTTGTTGAAACTAACTAAAAGTTGAATCGTGAACTAACAGTAATTACAAATAAAATCAATATATTTTTTTTTTTTATTTTTTATTCAACTAACTCTGCTATTTTTGTATCAATGCTAAATAGATTCTATTCTACAATTACGTAACTCACTTGGATAACTATTTTGTCCATCTAGATGGCCGTATTTAGAGAAAATTCCAAATAATATCAAAAATATTGATTGAACTAGCATTATGAAGATGATATCGTACTTCTTCGACGACATCTCGATAAAGAATAATAATTTTATTTACTATCTAAATTCGTAAAACAATCACAATATTAAATTATGTAACATGTTATTCGAAAATATCAAAGACAACTGATTGGAAATGTTATCGAAATTGCATTCTGAATTATTGATAAAAAAAGATAAGAGATAAAAGGGAATAATTGATATGTAAATTCAACATATACAATATACACAATTGTATTGTCAATAAAACAAAAATTAACAATATAGGTACATATCTATGGGCTATTCAATATTATCGTTTAGAGATTGAATTATAGTCACCACATGATGATTGAGCGACTAATTAGTGTTTAAATTGATCCTACAAATACTTTACATAGGTATGTATAACCTAGATGGTGAACATATAGGAAAAACCTATTTTCATCTTTACAACTATCGAGACTGAAAGAAAATCAGCTTCCAGAAAAAATAATAAACTTTCTGGAAAATTTAATCTCTTATAACTCCCAACAACAAGAATAATAGCAAACTAGTTTATGGAAAAACAATAGAATATGCTTACTTTGTTATAGGGATCTAGATATCTAATTAAAGTAAAATTAGTTTATTATAGTCGGAGTCAAAACTCTCTTGGTACAATTTTTGATGCTGAACCGTCAATATTTGAAATAATTATCATGACGATTCTCACCCCAAACTAGAATCAAACATTTGAATTTTTTATCAAAATCTTGTGAAGGATTTTAGTTGGGCTTTATTAATTTGATGGATATAATATGCTGTAGAAGACTTTGAATTGTTTTTTCTGTGGCAAATGGACTTTGTTTTCAATGCAAATACTCCCCTTCCTCTCCACCCCTCACCCAAATACACACACACTTTGAATTGTGAGGTGATTCTCAAATAACAAATGATTATCAATAGATAATTGAATTAGTGAGTATTCTCGGGATAAATTGTCTGACGTTAAAAATTCTCATTTCATCAGTTTGGATTTTTGCACGAATATTTACTATTTTGAGCTAATTAAAGTTGATGTAATTATTTTCGATTTTAACTTGATGAAATTTAACAGATGCTTCTATTTAGTTAGAACTTTTATAATTCAAAAACTTGGTAATAAAAATCGAATTTCGTTTTTATGTTTCGAGATTATAACAATACAAACTTTTCAAGGTGTTGTATGTTTAATGTTTCCATTAATTTATCCCGCAAGTTATTCAATTTCGTCCCTATTCGCTTAACTTTTTAATATTGTTTCACTTAATTATTTTTTATTCCATTTTATTTGGAAAAATAGAGATAAATTCCGCGCAATATTTCTAAATTCATTTAAAAACATACACAATACCGGTGTACGGTTAACACGTTTTCTTTTTGTGACTTTTTATCTATGAATAAATTTAAATAAATAATGGTGATAAAGTGCTTCCTTTTTATGTAATTCAAAATTTTTGTCTACGTTTAGAACAATATAAATATGATTTATTGGTAAATTATTCATATTTTTCAAATATACATGTAAAGACTAAGACTTTTTATTTGATACATATATGTATGACATTGATAATTGAATAAAATGATTCTTATTTAAAAAAGAGATTTTATGTCAGAAGCAATTTTAAATTTGAAACTAGTTGCTTGTTTTGTTGTTTTTTTTGTTACTGAAAAAATACAACTTCAAAGCTTTGTCTTGTGCACCATCGGTGAGAGAAAGGGGAAGAAAATGGAAGTGGTCAAACTTTATTCTATATTGACTTTTACAATAAGTTTGTGAAGTTTGAGGATTGCGGCTACTTCCAGTACATAAACTACTTTTTCAAGATTCAACTAGAAGGAGTACACAAAGTTTCAACAACTCTAATTTATTTCAGTACTATAAAAAGTCTAAAGCTTGAATAACAACAGCAGCAACAACAAGTTGGAAAAAGCTGATTTACTTTCGAAACGAAAAGAAGTTCAAGGCCCTCTCAAATGGATCGAAGCTCCAATTACAACAAATCTAATACTAAGATTCATGCCGCTTTAATTAAAAGTTTCTATAGAGTTTTATTCAAAATCGATTTGTTCACATCCTGTCATTGTGTTTTCCGTTTTTGATGCGATGAAATTTGGGCAATTCTACAAAAATATCCATTTATATCTTTGTAGATATGTTTCTTACCAAATTCTTGTTTTTCAATTATATCCGTTCAGATTGAATTCGAATCTATCAAACCGGAACGGTTTATCCCCTATATAGTTCGATTAATATTTCCTATTCATCTCATTTCCCAATACAAGGTAGAGATTAGAGAAATCTCATTTCATATTCTTTGACTTGTTCGCATTTTAGCCTTAATTTAGAGTCTTTTTGGAATTTAACGATTGTCTTTTCATCAGTAATATCTAATTTTCCACTTTGAGTTGAACAAATTAAAAAGCGGAGCGAATAGTGTAAATGCAGTCCTATTCGATATCTTGCAATTAATTATGAATTCAGACCAAGTTTCTATTTCTTTGTGTTTCAAGTTTGAAATTGACCAATCCTCGATAAGATCAATTCGATAAGGCCCTATTATAGATTATTTAGTATAAATTCATATTGTATTCCATTCTGTGAGAAAATTCAAATTCTAATAGTGGAAATTAATTTATTCATTAATAATGAACAAAAAAATGGTGGATGCGCCGGGTGAATATTCTTTAAATCTCGAATATTTTAAGAGTTTCTGGAAGAATAAAAAAAAAAAACAAAATATTCAGATTAAATCTTGATCACAATTAAACTTGAACTTGGCTAAACTCAACTGTTTTGATGTTTATAATTTTGTTTGAAGTGCTAATTGACATGTCTAAATTGCGCTTGTTTTTAACGATATCAATTTTATTTCAACGAGCCCTTTGCAATAAGCTTAACATTGGAAAGCTCAATTAAAAATAAATTTTTTATATTTTATTCATTACAAAGTGAATGATGATCTAATTTGCATTTATTCCCAGAAATGTTTACTTGTCTCGGAGAACAAATTCATCCAGCTTCTTGCAAATTGATGTGGTTTCTCTTCCATTATATGTCTCTGTGTATTTACAATTTATGTGAGAAATAAAAGATACATAAATAATGGAGAGCTGATGTTTCGTTCAATTTTTCCCATATGGTTCCATCATTTGTGCTTTCAAAAACAATACTTTAATAAATACTCTTGCATCATTAGTGTAGAGGAGTGTGCATGTTTTCTTTCATATAGCGTGTCGCTTCAAATTTACATAAAGTAAGCCTTTATATTTTGTAAGCTCAACATTATAATCAGCTCTGTATTAGTTTTGCGAGAATTTGTCAATTTTCTACCAAGTTAACATTGCTACGTTCTCTGTTTATATCTATCGACGAAAAGACGTACAATTCCCTTGATTAACCTCTCAATGTATCTTTCGCCTCTACTTTTTTTTTTTCATTATTTGTGTGTTATTCCGCTTTTAAGCTCCATCTACTTTTGCCCTTCAGGGAACTGTATATACAATACTTCTCGTTCTGACTGTTCTAATCAGCGGTACTTGATCAGTGGTCCACTAATGTGCTTTGCAAATGAAAACTAGTTCCATTAGCATTATTATAAGCCTCTATTTGAACATTGAGCTAATGCAGATGTGAGAAAAAATAAAAAAATTTAATGGAAATTTTCAAAGTTTGAACTTGACTAGAATATCGGAGTTTTTCGAAAATATTAAAAGTTGCAAATTGTGAATTTTCTCGAATCGAGAAATGTTAATAATTTTTGTCGGATATGACTTTTGATTCATTATTTTTGAAGCGTGCTCATTCGTCCAAAATGAAGCAATTTCGACAATCACTGGTATATCAGATTGTTCCTCCTAATTAAAATACAGTCTGTTATCATTTTTATAACTTTGTCTCCATGGAATTTACTTTGATTACAAAAAAAAAAACAAACTGGCAAACGCAATTAACAGAACAACAGATTAATTATTTTGAGCGCGACGAAAAAGAGTACGATGTTTCCCTAAAGTAGGCCCAAATTAATGCATCACAACCCGTTACGACCTTCTCCAACTAATTGATAAACAGTTGAACAATGTAAATTTGTTTCAATATTCAGAAACTCGACCACGGAACTCTTAATTTTCCAGTCATTTTAAATGAATTTCGAGTTAATTCATTTAAATGACAAATTGACACGATGTAGTCGAGTAAGTTAAGAGTTGCGAGAATAGCATTGAGGATAATAAAATAGCGATTCTCATCTCCATTATCTTACAATTGGAGGGCAAACAATAAAGAAAAAAATAGGAGGCGACATCATCGGGAATAGGGGAGCAATTATTGTTTATTAATAAATTTGTTTGTTTATTTTTGTACAAAATAAAGTTCTACCAATTTATTCTACATATATGTAGGTACAAAATCAAATTGGAAATGTCAAGTGCTAAAGTGTTACGTTATAATTAATTCAATAATTAAATATAAATTAATATTGCTTCGGGTAGTGTTAGACTGTTAATGAAAAGTTGTAACTTTTGCGAATTAACATCGAAAATCAGTGTTGTGCGAGTCACATTTAGAATACGTTGAAAATTTACACAGAAAACTTATAAAATATCCACATCACATATATGTATTTATCAATTGAACATTATTTATTTCAATCATTTATCAATTATTAAACAGCCATCATTAATAGGTATATTTATACACATTTAAAAATAATCATGGTTTGAGCTCGTAATTTACGATATGCAATGTGGCGAAATCCCAACAAGAACATCAATTTTAGGAAAATCGTTGTCACAGTCTTTTTTCTAATCGAATATTTTAGCGGGGAGCATTTTTTTGAAATTACAAGTAAATAAACGAACGATAATATCGGTGCACAGCCACACTTTTCCACATATCAAATATTATTACGGGTGAAATCTCATCGTTTCGAAGTCTTACGTTAGAAATGTGCCTAATAAAATAATCATCATCATCAATTCAAATGAGGATGATTTCATTATTGAGGCAATATTCGAATTGATACCGGCCGCAAATCCCGGCAAATGCTCCGAATATGTCTTCGATGTGGATGTCGATGGTATTTCATCGGGCTGTTTTTCATTAGGACAAACTAGTTCGTGGGCGGGTATTTCGAAGAAATGCCGTAATCGCGGATCTTTCAATTCAGTCGGTGTAACCGCATTCGATGAACTATCCTGTTGTGGATCGTACAGATAATAATCATCATTGCCGTCAATACCGTCATTATATTCATTATCATCGTATCGATAATTTTCCGATTGATCATTGTCAATTTGATGATGGTGATGATTTGCCGGTGTGGTCGTTGGAATCGATGGTGATATATCTGGAAGTAGTTCAACATAACAAATCATCTCCTCTAGTGTGTTTCGTAGAATTGGATTCTTTGTTTCATTGTGTAATTGATGGATCCAAACTAGACGGCAATCACATTGAAATTTATTCCCTGCAACAGACACACAAAAAAAAGAATAACCACAATCAATTCAATCTAAATTTTTTGCCACATTTTATTTTTATTTATCAAGATTATCAAAGCTTTCATCAATAGATAGGTATTAATCGCCCATTTATTAACTTACCAAATTACCAATTCCCAATTGGTATTTCCACAAATATAAACTGGGAAATGAATGAAGCGGCTTTTAACCAAAACCTCTCATAGGTATAGAGAACTGAATAGAGTTGAGATTTGGTAATGTCCCTCGTCTTTTATATTCGGGCATAATGGGCCACAATGGAAACGAAATTGACTGTAATAAATAATGTCGCCATTTGGTATTGGTTTACATATCTCTACCAGCGGTATAAAAAATCAAGGGAGAATATTGTCTCCAGATTTCAATCATTTTAATTCGAGTAAATTGATGATTGAGACTCGCTTGAAGATGAATTATCGCCGCGAATTTTTCCGTTTATTGACAACAGTTTCCAAGTCTGTTTTATGTCAAATATTCGACAATATCAATAAATGGATTGAATATGGCCCTCTCTATACCTATGTGTATACATATAATGTATGATAAATAGCTATTCGAGTTTCCTGTTGATGGTCGATATTTATTAAGAAGCTCATTGTTTATTTGATTCATGTTACATATGGCTAACTGTATGCATGTAATTAAGATAGATTTATTATTGAGAATATTCGATGAATCTATGATCAAAAACAACAAAAAAGAATTTATCGCGGATATTAAAACTGGACATGTATTATACAAGTAATATATGTATTAATCCGATTTCATTGTTGCAATAATAATGGAATTAAAAATTCAGATACAACTAACAAATGGAAAATTCCACTGATTGAATTATAGAGAAACAAAGTTTGAAATCGACGATTTTTCAATTTATTGATTGTTTCTATACGAATCTATTCTGATTAAACTGGAACAACGAAACAAAAAAATAAGTATATAAATATTTTATAGCCAACATAACATACTTTCCAAAGTTTACCAATATTTCACAAATTAATTTTAGATGATTTGTATTAGAACTGATTCCAGTTTGATAGGACAATGTTTAAAATTTGATAAAAATTTTAAACTCGTTAGTCATAGAAATATAACGGTGTATTTTCGAAATAATACTTTTATTAACTGGAAAAACGTCTGCTTTCGCGACAATTCAACTCGAATTGTATAAAAACATAATAGAAATGTCGACGACTAATTAAATAATAGTTGGCCAATTCTGAAAAGCTCTACAAAATTAAAGGCTTGAAATTCTCCTTTCTAATTAATTGATTGAAAATTCAAAACAAATAAATAAATAAAACCAAACATTATTCGATTATTGGTGAACTCGTAAATCGGAATTAAGAATAATAGTAAAAATTGTAAAAACTGCCGGATTTCCGTGCTTAAAACACATACACATAAGGTTGTCATTAATAGATTACACAACGAAATATTAAGCTCGATTGGTGTTCCCATTTCGTGAAATGTCGCCCGTTTCGCTAATATTTCCACAAAAATAGTTGGCATTGTTCTAGTTGTTTATTTTTTCGGGCTATTTTCTATAAATGGAGCGAAGGAAATTGGATATGAAAGGTTGAAATTATTGTGATAACATTGATCGAACATTCCTCGTTGTTATCATGTTGGAATTATACGTGCCAAAAATTGGAACAGGAAACAATATAAAAAGATTCCCAAGATACACTGGGAAAATGTAAAATACATGTTCAACGGACGATGGAATTTTGTAATTAATTGATATGTATCTTAAGTTAATCTTTAATTTAATAGACGATTTAAATGCTTTTTATCGTTATCAAAATTGATCCAGTTCTCGCCTTTGAAGAAAAGAAAAACGGAACTTGTGTGTTGGATTTTCTTGATGTTCTCAGTCTAAAATATTTTTCGAATTTTCATAAATATCGAACAATAATTATTCAGATGAGGTAATTTGCACGCACGCCATTTTATAACATTATACACATTTTACAATGTTGAATTACTGGCGTGCCCATTTCAAATTTCGGTCATTCCACTCCATTATAAGAGTTATTTTTATTTTTGAAACATTATTATATTATTATCAATCTATCATGAGTTATTACTTTATACTTACTATAAGTTAAGTTCGATCAAATTTTGATGTATGCTATTAGATATTAAGTTTATAACCGAGTAAATATGCTATTTTCCATTAGATCCATCATATTTTTTCCCTTTAGTTTTCACAGACAAAATGTCTATTAGATTAGTTGGGACGGATACTGTCTCAAAAACAAACACAACCACTTAATATAATAGGAGGCCTATTTATATCCATATTCGAGTTAAAATTAGAATTAAATTTTGTCCATATCTTATCAAATAATTTAACGAGAACAAAAATCGAAATTTTGAAACTTGAATTCTGAAAACTGATCAAGTTATAATTTTCTCATCGTTTCCGAGATCTCCAATGAATTTAAATTACCATGAATTAAATAAATTGGAGAATTGTTGAAGTCTCATAAGAGAACATTCAATACTCGAGAAAATTAATTTAGAATAATTATACATATGTATAAGTAAGGTAATATACTTTAACCTAAATGTAATATCCTATTCAAAGGAGTTCTGATCCTCAAAAAAGTTGTTGAATAAATATAAATAACCAATTATTTGTTTCAATACAACAGACAAAGCGAATAATTATTTTGAGTCGCGATCCACTATCGATAAATGGAGGATGCGCCGGGCTTACTTATTTATATTACGAGAATCTTTCGAATTTCTTAACAATTTCCTATTCAAATTTAGCAGTAATCTGTTGTCATAACAATCGAATTTGAATTTGAATAATTGATCGTGAATGCGGTCAAACAGTTTTGTTTCTTTTGAAAATGATGAAATGGTGGAGAATTTAGTTATTCTTCGAAAAAATAATAAATTATTATCAGTACTTCATAGTTGAGTTTTTTTCTAAAATAATTAATCTGTGAGTCAGACATCGCTAGATTTACATGTTTCGTTTAACACGATTTATCGAAAGAGTTGGCTTATGGGTATGAGTAATTTTGTAATTTTCATTTTCAATGATTTCGGTAGTTCTGGAATATATTCGATGAAGAGATGCATGTAAACATAAATTTAAAATATTTATATAGAGCTTCTAGCTTCGATTTAATCCTGAAATTCGATAATAAATATCTATAAATAATTTGTATTGATAAACCGCGAATTCAATTTCAAATAGATATACATAGTAGGTATACATAAATAATAATGTTATTAAGGATTTAATACGATCGTTAGAGCATAGTTAGCGAAATAACTAAAAGTTTATTTATTGAAAGCTCAATTACCGAAAATGAAGTCTCACATAAACTACAGTTGATACGCGAATAACGAATGGAAAAAATGATTAGATGCAAAAAAAGACTCATACATACCAAATACAATATGTAAGTATATTTTTTTGGCGGTAATTGCGGACGAATTTTTCTGAAAACAGGAGGAGTTGCAGACGGTTATTTCCGACAGTAGACGCCCATTTCCATCATTTCGCTATTTTGCGGCTCGACGCTTCGGTAATTAAGGCACCGATAAAGAGGATGAGGACGACCTAGAGGGACCACGCCCACATTTTCCAAAATATATATTCACAATATATTACCACAACTCCCCCATATACCGGTAGGTAATCAAAGAATTCTAAATAATAATAATAATAATAATAAAATTATGCGGTAAATTCGATTGATGAGTGTAATAATTTCCGGATGATTTATTCCAACTGTAGATGGGAATTTATTTTATAATATTGGGAAAAAATTGATGAGGAAAAGTAATATTTCTTTGTTGTTAATATAAGTATGTATGTCGTTCATTTTATTGGAAAATGTAGTAGAGTAGATTCTGTATTTGATGCAGGGTTGATTTTTTTTTTTTATTTTTGAAACTCTTCTATATATTTCGAAAAGGTAGAAAAATAAGAATGAAAGACTCACCTAATCTCACTTGCTGTTCGCAATGAAAAATAGACAAACTAAAAGATAAAGTGTGTCGAGTTGTACAACTGTGAGCAATTTCATTTCAAACTTACTGTCTCTCTAAAAAGATGTTATCTTGGCCTATGAATCAAAACTGGAGAAAAGCTCTGCGGATGATTGTGGATGTGAGTGAGTGAGGGGAATAGTGCCGTAATTGAGTATAATACTACTCCACTATACATATATATATATATATATATATATATATATATATATAGGGATGTTCAAAGTCAACTTTTCTCCAACATAAATAACTTGCCGCGAACTTGAAGTAAGACATTAAAAGCTCAACGGGATAATATCAGTCAAGATTTTATCGCGTGACAGCAGGATTTGGAAACTGAGACTGAGACACCTTTAATTCGAGTCGTGGATTTTTATCAAACAATTAAATAGGGGTGAATATCGAAATTTGAATATCTACTCATCTACTTATAAATAAATAATAGCAAAATTGTAGCTTCGGGTTATCGAATTATTGTATAAATTTATGATTGAAACATTTTAAAACTTGATTAAATATAACGAAATTTCAGAGGGGATGATGATTTTAGTCGTGCGGTAGAGTTCGTTGTAATTGTAAAATTAATATTTCCAGCCGATATACTTTATATTCGATTAGATTTTTAATTTGTTATCGGCTAATTTCTTGTTTTTATTAATATAATAATCCGATTTATCAAAATGTAATAATTTTTGTTCATCGTTATAATAAATTCATCGTTCGGATATGTCATTGATAATGTCGCAGATATCCGGTATAAGCACCATAAACAATTTTGGTTTAGTATCAAATCCCAATCTAATATCGAATCAATTTCTAATTTTCTAAATCAACATTATAAATTCCATTTGTTAATAACATCGAGTTTAATGTACGCCATTTGTTCGATATTATATCGGATTTAATTAGCTATTGATAATGATTATTGGAAATTTCAATAGAACATTGGAGAAAAATTCGAATGGCGGCATTTTATTTTGTAAAGAATCCATCTCAATATTAATATTAATAATAAGAAAGTTGAAAACTTAATATTAAAATGTAAATTTTTCGCTACCAAGTTACGATATTCTCCGAGAAAATAATAAAATAGACAAATGAGAGGCCATTATTATTCTCATTTCTGAATATTTCTCTAACGCAAAATCAAATTAATTTGCGGCCAAAATGCGAATTACTTGAAACAAACTCACTAGATTTTCGCCCTCAATCTATAAGTGTCTATTGATTCAATTAAAAATACAAATAATAACTTTGGTGCCTAGTTGTTGAAAAATAAAGACTGAAATAATCCAAGTTTTGTGTTTCAAGATAATATTAGAAATCTATTTGAGAAACTATCATCGCGAAATCATCAATTATTGTTTGTTTTATTAGCAGTTCCAATTGTAAACTGGATTTATAGTCTCGGCAATCGGTTATGGTTATGATGAGTTATTCGAAATTTTAAAAATAACAATAACGAAAACAATTGTTGAACAAATCGCGTTCTATTATAGGTAGGTATACAATAAAAGAAAAATTGGCTGTGAACATTCTCATTGTTATTGAAGAATCTTCGGTCACAATAATATTCCTTTATTGAAATTGTTTCAAAAATCAATGTATAGATAATCGAATAAATGTCCTTCAATAGGACTCTTGTTATCTGTAATGAGACCAATAGAATGATTGTTGTTGTATTAGTTTCGATAATCACATCTAGAAACAGGTTACGTCAATTATTCAAACTGAATGGATCTAATTTTATTGAATTTTTGTCGGAAAATCACGACAACAAAAAAATATTCAATGATAATGGGCTCTGACGGAAAATTGATGGATCTCGCAACATAAATAAATTACTAATTTTATAGATTTGTTGACGGAGAAAATGAAAATTGAAGGCTGAATTGTTGAAAATTTCATTACAAGTTGTTTATTGAATACAAGCAAGATATTCAACTTTTCAAGATATCGGCGAAATTCGCTTGTCCTCAACAATAAATAAAAACTCATCTTTTCTCAATATGGTATTTTATTGAGAATAATTTCAATTATTCAGTTGATATTAGAAAAATGGCGGATGCTCTGAGTATATAAAAAATGTAATAGAACTATCTATTATTTTCAACTCTATTGAAACTCCTGATTTTGAATAATTCAACTAATTCCTGTTGAAATGTATAAATTCAACAATAAATGGATTATTTCTTTTAATCTCCCAAGCACAATTCACTATTCTAAAGCTTGATTGATGTCCACAACTTCAAATGATTGATTATGATATTGTTGACTCGAATTTATTGTTACAGACAAAATCTAATCAATAGTTATTCCGAGTGCAAACGTCCTCTAGTTTTATCGGTACAATAATTCTTGATTTATTACAATTCCATTGATAACAACATTGAATTAAATGAGAATAAATTCAAATTATTTTATTTCATCGAAATAGATGGCGATAGTGGCAGAATCCTTTGGGATTTGGACGGGTATCACCCTTCAATTTAATTAAAAACAGTAGGCGAAAGCTCTAAAGGAGCCCCCAACTGTTTACTTTATTACATTATTTCCATAATAAACATAACATCAACAATACATATATGTATTTATAAATAATTTCAGTGATATTGAAATTGACAAAAATACAGCGCCATCTATTGCTCAATGTGTAACATATTTTGACTCTACGGTGGCAGCGTCTCTAAGTAGGCCGGCTAATTTACCGCTAATTGTTTTTTTCTTTTAAAATTTCGCGAGCTTCGTAATAAGAGATTTTTTGTGATTTTTTTCAATAATTTTGACGTGAAAAACTCTAAAAACGCGGACCTGTACTCAATTAAATAGTGTGAAAGGTGAAAAGTGTGTGAAAAGTGAAAAAGTTTGTAAAATGAGAAAATGTAGAAGAGTCCTTCAAAGTAAAATTTATTTCAAAGTAAATTACTCTCATTTAATATAATTCTCAATAATTTTGACGATTTCTTATTGTTTTTCAGTGGATTTTAATAAATAATTGCCAAAAACATAAAAAAAATGTTTGTTTTGATGTAAACAACAGGTGGTTATATTGCTCACTTATATCATTTGTTTTGCCGAATTTTTAAGGTGAGTTTTTATTGAACATTTATTCGAAATTATCGAAACAGTCGCTATCTAATTGGAATTGACTTATTATCCTTGTGAAAAGACGATTTATCCTGATTAATCAGTGTCTAAGCTTAAAATATTTCATACATAACCTCACTTTGTGCTTTTTGTAGCTCAGCGTTTAAATCGGATTGGAATTATTGTACAATTTGTTGAGAATATTCAAAAATAATAATATTATGTAATTGGTCTCAAATATAATCGTGATAATCACAGTCTGATCAAATATAAGTACAAAATTAAATGATGTTCAGTATAAAACGTTATTTTTCAAGATAATGGATTTGACTCACCCTATATCACTCTAGGATTACCATTTTGATAATATAATATGTATATCGAAAACGATAATACCAGTCGAGAAAATTACGGACCATTAATGATTCATTCTCCGAAATAAATAATTACAATTTCATCATTCGGAATAACAGTCCTAATTAATTAAATAAGAGATAAATCAACACTGTTGAGGAGGTGAAGTAAAGAAAGACAATAAAAATAAATAAAATCAAAACGAAAACTTCCCTTCAAGTTTACGGTTCGATTTCATCTGTCTTTTATTCAACTTTTACGTTTTTGATTTTGTTCTTGTTTGTTGCACCAGCAAAAAACAAACTTTTTCTCTATCAAACTAATAAGATCTAAATAAGATTTTCCGCTCGGATTTGTTACTAATATCCTATCCCAAAGCAGTACAACTTTAATGAAGATAAGGGTAGTTTTTCAAGTTGGAGATTGAGTGAAAAATTTGTACATAGTTCCGATTGATTTAATTGAAAAAATTCATTTTGGATCAACCATCCGCTTATTATTTTGATTTCTCATAAAAAGCGCCTGATAATTGATAGACTGCTTCCAATCAAGTTGATGTTGATATCCATTTAACACAAATATCTAGTCGCCATTAAATAATCATCAGTATGTTAACGAGACTACTATTGCAAATATCTGCATTTTGTATCGATTATGTTATACGAAATTAGCGTTTTATTTTAAAATGTCAAACCGGAATAGTATGTGAATAATTTATTTTTTTCGAATGATGTATTTATTTAACGTACGCACGCTTTATTAAAATCATTTCAATGTTTTCGATTTATCAGGATTTCCTATGGTTGGCGAAACGGGATTAGTCGTTTATTGCGGCGAGATTTATGAATAATTCATAAGAATTATTACTTTTGCTTTATTAGATTTCACCGTTTTTATATCAACTGACTTTTGTTATTGTGGAAATCAACGTCATTGTGAATTAACGTTAAGACAATTGTGCCTTTTGTGCTCCCTACTCATATTTATCCAAACATCAATCTAAATGACAGTTGGGAGGGAAAAATCTCGCGTATGTTATATTTATTTTTTTTTATTTTTATTATCAGAAGGCAATTGAGACTCGAATCTACTCTAAACTTTGAGGTTTGATTAGGAATTCTTGGTAAAACATTTTATGAGATTCCTCAGTTGCATTTCGAACCGTACAACAATACCAAGTTGAGAACTCGTATAACACTGTTTTATATGATCAATCGCATTCGGGAAAAATTTCGATCATTCTAATAAAATAATGATTACCTAAACATTATAATCATTGAAGTGGAAGAATGGTGGGTGGATGCACCGGATTCATCCAACCCAATTTTCATATTATAAAAATAACGGTAACTCACATACATTTAGCAGACGGGAACGTAATCAGTCTTCTTCAGCATAAATCTCGAATATGAATGAAATTTCTCAATCAAAATTTCAATATCGTAGAACATTAAAAAAACGATTTATTATTAGATATTTTTTGCATCAAAAATTTGAACCGATACGCTCAATTACGAACAACTACAAGTACTCGAACAACATTATTTTCTGTATTTATTGATTATTGATCGAATTTAAGTTGTCCATACAAATTATCCGTGCAATGGGAGGAAGGTCATTACAACAATTCCAAAGCTATATTGTCGGTATTCGATGTAAATAATTATAATATGTATATTGAATATAATGCGTATAGTTCACCATGAAATATTGTCTGACAGTACCATTACCTATATGGTTACTATAAATGCTCATACAGTCGTATTCGATTCTGTTTTTGTTAGTACTCTTGATCGAGATTATTCTCTTGTTTAAGACCGAAGATCAAGCTCGGAATAATCTTCTATCGGAGATACGACAGATGAATTTTCATATATTTTCCTTCTTGTGTCATCCAAGTTGAAATGCTTTGTCTCATTCATTTTTTGTCTAAACTAAATCCATGGCAACTTTGTAATCCATAAAACTTGGAATAATATATTTTCAAAAGAACATCGGAAGAATTTGAGCTACATTGATTTTTCTTATGGAATTATAAATCATTTATAATCGTCCATTTAGTTGATGGGGGATTTCATTTTCTAATTATTCATCATTTTAAATATTTGAGAAGTGATAAATTCTCAGATATTAGACAGAAATTCATCAAGTTTCGGGGAAAATATTTCGGGGACATTCAAAGTTGCTTACCGGTAAAATTTCTTCATTTATCGAGATGAAAATGAGTTCTCCTTAAATTAAGGAAATTATCTGATTTCAGATTTTTTTATTGTACACGTTGAAAACATATATCAAATAAAAAAATTATGGAATTAAAAGAGTAAACACTCTTTAAAGATAAAAGCCTTTTGAATATATCGGTCGGTAATCATCTTTTAATACAAACAATCTTCAGTTTATGACTTGGCAATAAAATCACAAACATGAAAAAACAAATTCATTACCAGATTTTTCAGAAAATACATAAAATTCTGTCTACACAGCTACTTTTTTAAAGCTCATCATTCAAATAGAATGGATTCATTCTACATTAATAATCTATTAAAATAATAAATAGAGCACTTGCTGCTCAAGAATTATTAATAGTTTTCGGAAATCAAACTTTAATTAGTTTTTAGTTCGGTGGAACAAATAGAGAGGTTGTTGCTAGTTGGAAATTATGAGATGATGAACTTCAATTTTATTGCAAAGGAAAAACCGCAAAATTGTTTTTTGTAGAGAAATTGAATTATCGTAGCTTGTTTGGAGCAAAAAAAAATAATAATTCAGCTGTCCCAAATCAGGGAATCTGTAACAATTAAAAATTTTGTCGTGTCAATTTCTCTTTGTATTTATTGATGAAAATAATTAAAGTTCGAAATATAGCAATTTCTAGAAAGATCTAACCCTACAGAGATATAATTTAAAAGATCGATCTCATTTCCAGAATTCAGAATTTTTGATTTAACTTTAAAAAACTCAATTTACACTTTCATTAATTAGAATTTATGTTTTGTTTCGTTCAAAATACGGGTCACGTATCGGTCTTATTTGTGATGTAGATGGAGAAAATGGCAGCTTGAATAATTATATTTGAAACATTTCCGCTATAAATGCGTAATTTGCAAATGTTTCGAATTGTTTACAAGTGTCGAAACGAATAAAATTATATTTCTATTGAAATATGTTAAATGGAACTGATTTTACAAATATTGGAAACATTTCGGAATTTATAAGTGGACCAATAAAAACAGACCACGAATTATATTGAACGATCTTAAAATGAAGCTTTGGCACCCCATAATTGTGAGAACACGGCACACGACTTAGAAGGTGGAAAATGAAAACAAACTCAAATATTGAGACTCGTTCCGTAAAGTTCTATTTGTACTCGTTTTATATAGAATCGGGTTAATTTTTAAAGGAATTTGTCAAGTTTCAACTAATCACTTAGACGGTGACAGTTTAGTTTGTGATTTTCACTTTAGACACTTATTATTCATCGTTTTCCCCGAAAATTGTTTTTCAATAATACAAAAATCTTTAGATCTAGAGAAAATAAATATTTCACGATTTAAAGTAGCAATAACGCTAAGTACAAAATTCTCATAGAAATTTAGAACAAGTAATATGAACATGAACTTTGAGCATTAGAGAAATCCAATTTTAAAGACTGATGAAATAACGAATTGAATGATACAGTTAAAAAACAAGTAGCTACATTTAGTTGGTTACATTTATGTTATAATATGTTTGCGGTTGTAATTTGAGCAAATTTAAATGGATCATTCCACTAACTATAACACAAGTTGGTCTAGTAATGTGACAAATGAAGAACCGAACTATTCAAATTATTGTTGTTATTGTTCTGTGATAATTGAGATAGGTTATATTGTCTTTTTCTATTGAATGACACATGTGCATCACGGCAATTTCGGTTAATTGTGTTGAGTACACAATGTTACGTCATTTTATTACCAAACTGGTGGTAGACGAGATGATCTATCAAATTAGATGGGTATTATATTGCACGAACAAATGAATGATTTAAATTCAACATCGAGATTGCTTTAGTAATAAACTACAAGTAATAATAAGTGAGTTCGGGATGGCAACAAGTAATTATTTGTTATGTCTGGTAATTGTGAACTTGTTTGGTCTGACTGGTTTTTTCTCCACTCAGATCAAGTCTATTTTAGATGGGATACATTGTAAATACTACATGTTTGAGATAAAACTACTAAAACCCTAATTATATTCTAATAGGTTTAGGTATTTGTATTTTAGCTAATTAAGATTTGAATATTGAACTTAATAAACAAATTAATTTATGATAGTTCTCTAACTATTATTATTAACTATAATAACAATCTCTGTTAGTTTGTCGGTGAAATATACAAAACTATTATTCACTATAGTTAATAAATTTCGAAAATCTTCTGTTTTATAATGGCCAACAAATGTGATGAATAATGGAGAGTTGTGAATTTCATATAATTATTGTTGAAACTAATTCAGGATGATTATGAGCCTCAAGTTTAGAAAAGGACTTATCCGCTGAGTCCCAGGTGGGCTCAACCTTCATATGAATGATCCATGTAATTATAAGGGTCATGCTAATAATTTATCCAACAATCATAACATGGCATAAAGTTATCAATATGCCGGATGACCCTATTAAGACAACTCTTCCGATTGTCTCGACTGATTAAAAAAGAGTCAAGTCTCAAATAATAAAATCTATGAAAATAAAACGAAAAAAAACAACTGTAATTTGATAATAACTCTCATCGAAAGGGCTCCTGATGTATATGTGCAACAACAAAAGACAAGATCGATATCCATATAAATCAATGATATCCAATTTGATTGGTTATACTATCGGCAATGTCGAAAATTGATGTAAATCAATAAAGGTGTGTGTACGTGAGATGGGAAAAATCCATATATTTATCCAACACCTCGGGCTCATTTCTCAATCTTGAAATAAATTTGCAAAAGCGATCCACCCCATAACAGTTGAAAAAATTTATTCAATTTTTTGTTTATTTATCATTTTCTTTTTATTATTATTTTCCTGCAGTTTTTCTTATTTCATACAAATCTTGCCTGCAGTACAGATGAGGAAACCTTCTGTAAATATTGAATATTTTCCAACAATAGGAAATAAAATTTAATAAATTATTATTATTATTATTTGAGGGTTTATAAACGAGATGTATTGCAAAATTGAGAAATATTGGATTTGGTGTTCCTTTTTTTTGCTTTTTTTTTTAATCATATCCCGCAATGATTTATATAGTTTGTTCACTGTCTTGTGAAATTTTATCCAATTCACAAAATTTTGCTACTAACGGCTCAACTATAATCTATTTTTCTAGATAGATTCAATCTCCAATTATGTTCGATTTATTATATTATTATTATTTACTATTACCTTGACCACCATCTATGTCGGCCTATAACTTGACAAAGCGAGGACAATTGAAAATGCAATTGTTTATTGCACTTGTTTTTGGGAATTCAAGTCTTTTAATTTCGTCGTGTATTAAATATAAAATATAAAATATAAAAATAGCCCGCAAATAATTTATTATCAAATATTATTATTTAAGGAAATATTAATGTTTCATGAACGAATCATTTAATTTATCAACAACTTTTCAGCAAACAACAAATTATATTCATGATATAAGTAATTAAATTGGTAATTGTGATATTGATTGGACTAAATTTCGCTCTTTTCATTTTAACCATTTTAATGATTGTAATAGTTAGTTATAAAATAAATCAGCTTTACGAGGATCAGTAATCGTTATCTCTTATTAGATTTATAACATTAATTCTCATACCGTTGTAAAATTCTCTATACTAGCGAAAGGAAAGAACAGATAATATATTGTTTAATATATACCGGATATCCTCTGTACGACACCCAGTCGGAATACTTGCATTTATATTAGTTTGAAGTAATTTCGGATTAGCGATACTGGAACGTTGTTCGAGTGATATCTTGATTGAAATTAAAATTATTCCTGTTAAATTAAATTGATAAGTTGTCGTATAGAGGACAGCTGGTATATGAATTATTGAAACAATACACTTTTCTCGAAATTTCAATGAAAGGAATATAGCTAGGTTGATGTGGATTTAGTATGTTTGAGCTCGAAGGCAAAGATTGACTGTTTAATATTCTAAGCAATCCAAACCGTACATTTCCAACATTTTTAGCTTGTTTGAATATTTTGTCTTTTTTAGCATTTTTCATATTTTACAGTAGTAGGTAGATTTTCGGTTTACATATGAATATATCAGATTAAAAAATCTATAATTTCGTGTATGTTGGAAATATATCAATGTCAGATATAATCTACATTGAGGCCTTTTAGCCACAATCTTTGTTATTTAAGAGTGAATAATATACAATTATTTTCACTGAAATTATTATAGTTTTTTTTCCAAAAATTGATAATCGTGTGAAATACAACAAAATTGAGCAGATTAATTTAATGTAAATTATATCGTAACGAAATTTTATTATACGAACACATTGAATAAACATATGAGAACTCGAAATTACCCTGTTCAATTATCATTATTTTATTTATTATTTTATTAAAAAATCACCCATAGGAAAAATCCGTATTTGAACAAGAATAAATGAACAATTATGTTCTAACAATTAAATTATAGAAAAACAATTATTATTATTTTAAAATTTAATTGACAAGAAGCTCTTTTATTCATCAGCAACATAGTTATCATGGTAAAATTTTTCTAGCTAATTATAAGATCTTGAAAGAAATTGTGAACGTTTGAAGTGAAATGAAAGAAAAATTCGAGGGTTAGCTCGAAAATCTGCTATGAAATTGGGTGGAATAGTCTCATAAGTAAAAAAAAAGCTTCATAAATTCTCCTGCACATAAAGGAGAGTTCATAAGAGAATTCTTTAGGATTTTCTATTTTATTATATTATGTCGTGTGAACACATGAAGAAAATCACAGTAATTATCTTTCTAATTTCTACATTTAGCTTGTTGGAGTTGTACAAACATATTTTTAATTGAGTATCATTGTCATGTTTATTAATTAATGAGAATATATTTAAATTAAGACACGAATGAATGGTTTGTATAACTTTACAATATTTAAATTATGTAGAGATTTCGAGAGAAATGCTAATAAAGATATAGGTATATATGAACGTATTTTGTTTATATTTCCATGTTGATGATTTTATTTACAATTATAATTGTAAGAAATGTGGAACAACTTCAACAACAAGGAAAACAACAACAATGCTTCTGGTCTAAATAATATAAGCAGGATAAAATGGAAAACATATGTTTCCTATCCAGTTAAGTATACCATGATTTTCTCCCCATCTAATTGTAGAAGCTCGGTGTAATAAAGTCGACAATTCAACAACAAAACTTTAATAATTTGTCACGAATATACGTGTTTTCTTACAATGAAATTGTGTCAGTCGCTGTTAAATATAACAACGCCGGATACACAAGAAGGACTAGGTATCTATATGTTGAATAGAAAGGAGACAATGAATTATATAAGAATTAATTCATTCTAATGATGATATATGTGGAGTATTCAACAATCAACATTCTTTGTAATATTTCAATTATAATTAAATCGTTGGGAATTTTATTATATTTGAAATTAACAGAAAGATTTCTGTTCAATTTTCTGGGAGTTTCGATTAAAAATGACTCTGTCAGTTCGTTTATCATCTTTCATAATATTATATCTTTGCAGGATCCTCAGAGAATAGTAGCTCGTTATAGCGATATTAACAAATTTTTAATTGTTTCTAGAAATATGAAACATTCCACTAGATTTTAATTACTCACTTTATCGAAGTCTCACATTCTAAATTCCAAATTCAAATAAAAATCGATAAGAATAGTATATGATAGTCGGGATATACATATAACAATGACATATGAAATATGTGACCTGTGTCGAAAGAATTGAACATGATAAGAAAGAAATTGGAGTTTGGTTTGATACGTCGGAATTGTTTTTATTGGAGCGTGTCTGTTGTTCGATGTCACATTCAAGGATCAGAATATTTTTTTAGTATAAAAACAATAAGAGCGTATTGACGAAAGACGGGGAATTTCTTGAATTTAGGAAAAATAGAATAATGGAATATTAACTCAAAAAAACTGTCCGAAATTTTCGATTCTTTCATTATAAGCTTGGTGACTGCTCTCGAAAATTACGTATCAGTGAATAATACTCGATTTATAAATATAAATCAAAAGAAAAGATACAATATTAGCTTGCAATAAAATATCTAGAGCGTCTCAAACCACACGAAATGAATACAGTAGAATTTGAATTGAATTTTTTTTTATAAACATATAGGTATATATATAGTAATTTCGTTGATATTTTGAAATTTATTGAATTTTCTATACATGTGTATATGATAAAGCTAAATGTAATTATCCGTTTTCATATATCGATAAATTGAAAATCTAAATTGAGAAATAAGTCTCACTCGAGATCGTGACTGTAAAGGAAGTATAAATATATTGTTGCCAGGACAATAAAAATGCTATAAAGTTACTTCAGGAGTTTATGTAGAAGCTATTGAATTTTTCTAATAAGAATTTACCGAGGTTAAGTATTTTTATACATACATATAATACATAACATGATGCAATTGAAATATTATATTGAATTGATATTAAATTGTTGATTTTCGCTTTTTTGTCCAACAGATTTCTCTTATTAAGAGTCAGTTCCTTATTCGAATTTGAATAAAATAGTAAGACAGAAAATTATTGTTTGGATTGAATTACAGTGGAAATGTTCTAATCGACTGCTACAAAATTATCTGATTTTTCACTATTATTTATCAATCAATTATTGTGAAGGTTTAAAACAAGAGCAGTTTTTATTGCATTATAAAATGAAAAGAACTGGAATAATTCATACTTAATACTTGTAGAAACTTGCCTTTTATAGAATAAATTTAAAGAGATTCCATATTGTTGAGAAGCAAGCGAAAAAAAAATAGATTATCATAAATATTGAAATTTTAAAGAAGTTTAAAACATAAAAAACAACAACTATGAGCAAATACTTTCATTGACGTATATACAGGGCTGTCTCAGAATGAGAAGGCAATATTTCATCAGTGTGCTCTACAACCATAAAAAAGGAAGAAAAGTTTCCATAAATGTGGGTCGTAAAATACTTCCCAAGGGATATGAAATTTTGAAAATGTTTTTTTTTTAAATCTCCGGAGTTAGTAAAGATGAAACCATGGAATTTGGCATAGAAGTTGAACACTTGATGTTCTATTAGTTGCTGCGTACATCTCGAGAATATCATAAGGGTTGTTCTTATTAGGAGCTGGGGGATGAGTATAAATCTCGATTTTCTCATCTCAATCGATGCACAAAAAAGTTGGGTTAAGATTAATACCCACCCCGCCCCTTATGATATTCTTAAGATGTTCACAGCAACTAACAGAGCATCAAGTGCTTACTTTTTATGCCAAATTTCATAATTTCATCTTCACCAGTTCCGGAGATATTGAAAAATTTTTTTTATCAAAATTTCATCTCTCTTAGGAGGCATTTTACGACCCATGTTCATGGAAACTTTTCTTCTTATTTTTGGTTGTAGAACACACTGGTGAAATATTGTCTCCTAATTTCGGGTCATCCTGTATAATATAAGTGTCATAAAATAAATGGTAGAATAATATAAACGTAACTGGATTAGGGAATAGGTGTGACATTTTTCAAATCGAATAGATTAAAAATTGAATCGAATGAAAAAAAAAGAGAGGATCATCCTACTGTTTTTGCGCCTTTTTTTCTCTTATTTCTTCTATGATAATTTTCATCACTCGACCTTATACTTACCATATATAAATTTTTCCAGAGATGATGGATAATAGTCAGTTAGTTTGATAAAAGTCATAAAGTTGAAATTTTTGATTTAATAAAGAAGTGTTCGATAACTTTCCCATTGAATTTGTTGATTCGCCTATACAGCTTAATCCGTTAGAGATGTTATCGAATTGTATTGCTATTTAAATACCGGATGTCGACTATAAACAAAACCATCTTCAATATTTGCATTTTTTTTGGGAGGGGTAAATTCTAATAAATTTTGGGGGGTTCAATTAGATCTCGCTAATCGAGAATTGGCACGAATTTTTCCATAGATTCGCTTTACGACTGGTGAAGGTATTTGAAAGAGTTGTTTTAAAGGAAATATCCCTATATTGAAAACAGCTCTATTAAACATTAATTTTGTATAGTTTCCAAAAAGAATTTATGTTGAAAACAATGTTATTATTAAATTTTTTATAAGTTTCTAGAAATAAATTGGAATTGAAATTTGTTTCCATATAAATTCGACATTATTCCGTACATTTTTTATACATATTCGTGTCAAATTAATGTGAATAGCGAATAAATATCACTTGACATCAATATGTTATTTATGATAGTGCTTTTCATATATGCGACCTACACATACCTAATGTGATTTTCAAGTGAACTAGTAAATTATAAATGTGACAAATACTAAATGTCCGATATGAATTTTTTACTTATCAAATGTCGAAACTTGTGACATTATAATCGATAAGTACTGGTGACTTTACATTTCCAGTTGAAACATTTCCTATGTTTTTCGTTGTTTAGCTTCTTTTTCCGATTATTGTACAACTTCGAATTTCGAAAGGTCGCAATACAAAAACCGAATAAATGCTGTACTTACCGTCAATATAAAAGTTGCTTGTTTCGTTCTTGAAATTCTGAATGATTGGCTTGACATTATCGAAGGTCAATGTTTCCAAATTGTTTGATCTCAAATCTAGATGAAGTACGGTTGAGATATCGGCCAACCATCCGCCTGATAATAGAGTCAATTGATTGTTGCTCAAAATTAATTTCTTCAATAGATTCAAACCGACGAAAGCTCGTTCCGATATAAATTCGATTTGATTAAACTCCAAATTAAGTTCCTGAAATTAGAATGGATTTTATTTCAAATAAATAAACCAAATAGTATTGTTGTTACGTTATTTACCTCCAATTCCCATAATTCAGAGAATGTAAGATCGCCCAACATTCCGATACGATTATAACTGAAGTCTAATCGTTTCAATTCGACTAATCCACTGAAAGTGTCCCTTGTCAATACATTAATATAGTTATGATTCAATTCTAATTCCAATAAATGGCCCAATTGACGGAAGGCCTGTTCTTGTATAATACTCAAATTATTATTGGCGATAAACAATTTTTGTAGATTTGGTAAATTAACAAATACGTCTCTATGTATCTCATTGATACGATTCTCATCTAGATTCAGTTCAGTCAAATTAATCAAATGGGCGAACGCATTTTGTTCTAAATTGACGATTTTATTACGTGTCAATGTTAATTCGAACAAAGACGACACATTCGCCATAGCAAACGGATGGATATCCGTTATATTGGCATAAGTGATTTGCAATTGTTTCAAATGGATCAAATGCCGTATACCTTGTGTCGGTATAAATGTGAACTGGCCTTGCGGCCTTACAAAGAATTTCAATTGTATTATAAAAGGTTGTGTCGAAAACAATGACCATATCTTATGTTCAGATGTTATACCATCGGTGAATATCCAACATTCAGCACTAGTTGTATTCAATGGTGGATCACCACCAACACATACACAATGCATTGCTGCTGAATTATCATCCATTGTGCATAAATTCGAATTTTGTGGCATTTTCGATTTGTCACGTTTACGATTCCTATCTAAGCGGCTCGATGTACAATAAACAGTCCATAGTGAAATTGTGATGAACAAAAGTATCATAGATTTCGGTGAATTCATCATTTTACTGAAAAAAAAAAAAACAAACAAACAAAAACACATAGACACTTTAGAACAATTCAATCAAAATAATGGAGTATTTCAATTGGATTACTTGCATGATAGTTGGGAGGTATGGATTCGATTCCGGCCCAGATATTGAGCTCGTGTTTCGACTTTTTCGTGAATAAAAATATAATTATTCGTATTCCAACGATTGTGTTGAAAAAATCAAGCTTTACAAATTAATGGGAGATTTATTATTCTTGTTGCTTTTTTTTTCGAAAAAACTCGCAATTTCCCCAACCAAAGTGAATCTAAGAGAAAAAAGGATCTGTTTTTATAAGACCTATGAACGTGCTTGTTTCCAGTTTGAAAGAATTGAAAGTTAGCCAATATAAAACGCTGCACATAAGCGAAAAGTTGCTTTTTCCATATTTCCACAAGAAAATTTCCATTTATAGATTTTTTCATATATTCCGTATAAAACATATGCTTTTTTGTCGATATTCTAACTTGATAATAAATAAAAAAACGATGACTATGATCGGTTATTTTTTTCGATAATACACAACTTCAATCTATTTTTGTTTCATGTATGAAAAAATAAATAGATAGATAGAAATAAAACAATGTAATTATTGGAAATTTGTTATTTATGTGCGTTATAGAAATACAAGACAATTCGATATTTATATTTGTTTGGTTCTTTGACGGTGAGCCATTCAATCAAATATTGATGAAATTAATGGAAATCGTATTCAGCCAGCTACAAATTTGAGAAAATTTACATAGAAAAAGTTTCAATATTTTTAACATTCATCAATAAAATATTCATAAGTTCGATGATCGTCAACAATAAATAGTCTCTGTACAATTTTGCCTTATCATTTTCATGAATGACGACTTCTCTTATCAATTCTGGACAATCTAATTAACATCGAATTGAACGCTTTTATATTAAACACAATATTAGTAACTAAATAGAGCTCCATCATTAGCTTAAGTGTTACGATCTTGTGATTCTAATTTTCACTATAACTTTGTTAGATAGCTTTTGTTTGTTTTCCTAGTGTAGTGTAGTACATTGCAGAATTATGTTGCAACATACTTCACTGTATTTGATTGTACGATAGTCAAGTTACTCTAATTAAATTCTCAAACATCTATAAAGATGATTGATAAGGCTTTGATTTAATAAAAAGAATTTCTATCATAGACAAGTTCGATAGATTCGAGTATTATTGGTCGATAATTTTTGAAAAATTGCTTGTCTTCAAGTTTTAATACAATTACACTATTTGATATTTGCTGAAATTCACAACAGCTGCTAGTTTTTGTCTTTGACAGGTCCAGTTTAGCTCAAATTTATGATTGTTATCGAACAAAATAACTTTTGACGCCGAATTCAACGATCAACTATTTCAGAAAATAGCAATCGTCATTTTTCAGCTTTCTATAGAATAGAATTTTCCCCCAGCCAATCACGAAACTATAACAATTATACGAGTATTTAGATTAGTTCTTTGAAGATATCTAGATGGCGCCTTCTAAAGATGTCAACAAGTGGATTATTAAAAATGCTGTTATAATTTAACAAGAATGTGAAGAGAAACTTTTAATGATAGATAATTGCTCTAGTCGTTTACTTATTAAAAGGCACAAGTTGAATTGAATTTGTTTATTTTTGAAATGGATAACTAGTTATAAAGATAAATATTATTTCAGTTGAAAATTTTGTAATAAATTCAAAAAAAAAAACTGTTTTTTCTAATTGAAATCTTTACAACATCGAAACTGTAAAACAGTCAATCAACAGAAATTCGAGCCATTTAACATTATATTCAAATAATAAAATTTCGATAAAACAAACAATAATACAATATTATCAATATTGCGACATATCTAAGTACAGTTTCGCAAAAATTCTTCTCATTTCTATTGTTCGATGGTCCGTTGGGTGGTAATTGTTCAAGATTCGATCTCGCTACTACTATAAGGTCCTCTTCTTTCTTTTATGTTCTGTTATCGAAAACGAACTAAATCAGCTGTAAATATCGTGAACTTGAAATAAAAAAATGGGTGTATCGTGACTGATCAGTCTTCGAAGACCTCGATTTTGTATATTGTCGAAAACCCTAAATATCTTCAACTTGTCGTCTGCTTACTTCCCATTAATCTCGCAAAACTCGGCGTGTTAATTTCATGGTTGAATTTTTTTTTTGTACAATTGCTTATGCTCGTTTAATTGGAAATTTTGCTGGAACTCATTGTTGAAATTTTTTGCTAATTTACAAAAAAAGAAAAATGAACGTCTCACTGTCATTTATTTGATCATCAAAATTAATAGTTCAGTTATTAATATCTGTGAAACTAATGATAACTTTTTTAGGGGCAACTTATGATCGATTTAGCTTGCCCTAAATTTTTTTTGTCTAAATAAATTTGAAAATCGACGAAAATTTCAAGATCATGTGATACCACCATATTTTATAGCGACGCATTGATTAATTGACTGGTTTTCAGTTCCTAAACTTTATTTCAGGTCCCTCTGGGAATCTGCTGACAGTTTTTGGAAGATCTAGAGAAAGATTATTCTGATTTGAAACTTTAAAATTAATTTATTTTCTACTTCCAATAAAAGCTCATAATCAGTCATTTATAAAGTTGGCAAATCAAAAAAATTATTACCGCTATAATCTATTGTAATTAAATCGGGGATATTGTGGAAATGACAATGATGATTTTGAATTATCAGACGCTTCAATTTTTTTCATTGATCCAAGTCTTAAAAATACGGAAAATCTAAGCAAAGTTTCATTTTTATATAGTTAATAGGAGTGCTAGAGATTCAGTGTAAGTACTAAGTACATATATCGTTTTTTGCATTGCCCATATTTTTCACCCTAGAATTGAAAATTCATAAACAAAAGAATACATTCCACAGAATATCTATCTGTTTTTGGGATAATAAAATATTAGGTTACTTTAAATATTTTTGCAAAGCCGATTCTGCAGGCTTACCTACCTCTCAACCTCCATTTTCTGCTTTAAATCTGAATATAGGCACGATACGCAAGTATAACTTTCTACATTTAATCAAAGCTGGGATTTTTTTGTTCAATATTTTCAACAAATTTTACATTTTTTTCAAATAAACTTGAAGTTTCTCGTCAAAAGAACTTCTTTATCTTATTTTTTGCGAAACTTGGAAACTATCCCAGAAAATTTCGAACGAGTTATTTTAAGATCGAAAATATTGAATAATAAGAGATATAGGATCGAGATCGAGACTTACATCGAATAGGACCATTAACACATTAGATTTTTTTCTATTTTTCCAGGGATAATGTCTCAATAAAATCGAGAATGCGAGAGAAAATTGTAGAACAAATGAAGTAAATAAGATTACTTTATAAATAACCCCATAAATCATTTTTACATCAAATAGACGGTTATTGTAGCACCAATATTACAAACACATCGGAAGACTTTATTACAGGTGTATATGTCATGAAACAAATATTACCTAGTAGATTACAAACAACGACAGCTATCTTTTAGCAATTTAATTAAACAACATAAAACATTAATTTCAATAAAATAAAAGCGAAAAAATGAAAATTAAACTTTTTATTATCTAAAAGAAATCGTGAATAGAATTGAAATTTATAAGAGTTGCACCCTCTCAATTGAACAACCACCCTTTCTATATAATAACCCCTTAAATGGCTTAATAAGAACATATGGATGGCCCCTTGTATTTTCAACAATAGAGTTATTTTAGTCAGACTCTTGTTGATAACAATAGAGGGGAAATATCGAATTATTCAAATTTTTATTCTAATGTTAATAATATAATAGAATCGAACCAAACAAAACAAAAATAATACGAATATATGTAGAGATAGCTGATCATCCATAATTAATATTTTATGAAAATACTCACTCTTATTTAAATTCAGCTAATTTAATTGAATATGGAAAAGCTAACGAAAAAATTAATTATTTACGTGGCCATTTTTTCCAAAAAAAAAAAAAAACTGTTGAAATTTATTAACTAATAGAACCTCCTGGGAAATTAATGTTGATATTATCTTAATTTAAATTCATTCATATTTTATAATATTGTTCTATTACTTGTTATTATTGTACAGCTGTAGGGAGGGTTCTCTGTTGGTTTTCAGGCGAAATTTCCAACAACCACAAAAGATTTTTTGATAACTTTCACTTCATGTCTCTGGATGGCCTGGCCAAATAATGAGCAAAGTTCCTTTGGACATGCGTTTTAGAAACAATTATTCAAAATTATTCTGAAATTGTCATGAAATCAGTTTATCAAAGATGCTCAGATTCTGTGATGTTTTCTAAGTTGCTGAGCAATCCATTAATTGATTGCTAGGCAATAGAAAAACAATTGATATTTTGATGGAAATCTGATTATCTGATTGTTTCAATTTCAAAATTACTGTAAACTTTTCGAATATTCAATGTTTGGATACATTCTGTATACAATATTTAGATTTTCCATAAACCATAGATATAAACTTTTTTTTTTGTTTGGCTTTAGTTATTTCTCATTTTTTTTTGTAGTCCTCATTTTGTATAAAGCTAAACGAAAGGATGCTAGTGTAAATGTTCCAAACGTGAACAAATGATTTATGTTGAAGAAT